>JANIJG010025243.1:15412-30278 GCA_024611175.1 Megaceryle torquata | reverse complement strand
AGATTCCCACCCCGCCTGGACCCTGCGCTGCTGGGCCCCCTGCTCTGGGTGACCCTGCTGGGTGGAGCAGGGGGGTGCCACCAGATCATCTCCAGAGCTCCCTTCCATCCTCTAGCAGTCTGGGATTCTGTGATTCCGCACTCTTCTGGTTACCTTCAAGGTCAGAGTTACTTGCTGTAGAAATCGTAAAGCTCTGCTCAGGGTCTTTCTAACCAGCTGTAGACAAAGCAAGTTGTCTTCCCACCGGGCATGACCAAGTAAATTGTCCTCCAGATGCCTGAAAAGTGTCTCTCTGTTAGCAGTGAGAAAGAGGGCAGGAGGCAATATGCTCAGTGTATAGCTTTCCTTTAAAAGCTGCTCTTTCAGTGTCCCATGGATGTGAGCAGTGATAAGCAAATGACAATCAAAGATAGAGCGTGGGTAGACAGATAGAGAAGATAGACAAGGAGATAATATTCAAACATAAAGTGATTCTGGGGACAGTGAAGCAAGAGAAGGGGGAACTCAAGGAAGTGACTCTTGTTTTGCACAGTCAAGTAGAGGGGAAGAGTGTCTTGAGCTAAAAGGGTATTTCAAAGCAGGGGGGATGATAAATAAACCACAGAAAAAAAATAATTACTGAGAAAGCAGCAGACTGACAGGTGGCTGCAGAAGAGGAGGAAAAAATATATACAAATAATCACTATCTATAGATTTTCCAAAGATTTGTGCAAAATTATTTTCATTTAGAGGTTTTCTCTAAAATAATTTGTTGCTTGCTGACAAAAATAATAAATTCCAAGCAGATCTCAGACTATTTGCTGATACTGAATTTCTGAATTGCCAGAAATATGCACATTAGAAAGACATCCAGGATTAGGGCATAAACTTGCAATGTGGGAAAACCAGATTTAATTTTTATGATGACAAGACTTTTTGACTTCAAGGTTTGTAAAATGGGATAACACTTCCTAACTCACGGAACCCAAATCCATCTGTTATTTCATTCCTTTCACTCTGCTGGAAAATATCTGGTGTTCTCAAGTGAAGAAAAAGAAGCCCTGTTGGGTTTCTTCTCCAGCTCAGTGGCTGGTATCTACCAACCCTGATTTAAACAGAGGGGTTTGTGTCCATTAGTGATGTGAGATTGCAAACAGTGCTTCACCAAGAGCTTGCTGAAGAAGGGACACTCATCCTCCTGCCCACCCCACCAAGCCAGCTCTGCATTTTGGTGCCATCTCCTGCAGTTTGTTACTGGACTTCTACAGAAGGAGTCAAGGAATACAGAATGCCTGGAATGATTTGTCCCTAAGCCATGTCCTCCCAGCTTCTGCAGCCACCAGTGTAAGGACTTGCATTGAGATTATTATGCTTTATAGACACCCGGGGGGGTTGACCACAGTGAATATGATGGGGATTAATGAGTTTAAAGAACAGCCTTTGATCTTACTTGTGTTTATTATTACAATAGTTTTGCAATCTGTTTTTTCTCATTATTACTTTTGTACATTTTAAACCTACTTCATGATAATTAATTATTGTGTTATGAAATCAGCAAATCAATTTTCCATCATTTCTTATGGGTTTTTAGAATCACAGAGTCACAGAATGGTAGGGGTTGGAAGGGACCTCTGGAGATCATCTGGTCCAACCCCTCCCTGCTCCAGCAGGAAAAAAAAAGCCTTTAAATGGTTACCTCTTTTCCAAGACAGTCTTCTAGCATGAAAGCCATTCCAGAATTCTATTAATCTTGGGTTTTTTTGGCCATTTATAGTTGTACTGCATCCCTTGAAGACAGAAGGCCCAGAACCACATGCAGTGGTCAAGGTTTTGAATACACTGTGGATTTATGTGAGATCATAGTGACATTATTCTGTCTCGCTCTCTATTCTGCTAACCTTTACCATTCTTTTTTTTTTTTTTTCCTTTAAAATGCTTCTGTGTTCATATATCCTGAGAAAAACACTTTTTTTACACAGAAGCAGGACTGGAAGGTATCTCAAAAGATCATCTGGTGCATGATTTTACCTAAAGCCAGGATCTGGATCTTTTTTCTCCATACTCTTGCCTACTCTAGAGCTCACAATTGTACATAGATATATGGTGAGAATTGTCTTCCCCTAGAGCTCTTAATAAGATATATTGTGAGAATTTTCTGTCTCTGTGTGGACTATGTTGTAAACACTGAGAACATGCATTGCAGAACATGACACTGATGTCAGCCGTTGGTGGTTAAGTGCATCACAGATGATAGTCCTCAGAGCCAGTCTCTCATAAGATGATAATCAGGGCTGGAGAGCAGGGAGGGGAATGGACAGGTTGCAGAACTGAAAGGCTTGTGCTTCTGTGATAAGAATCTACTATTCTGATATTGTGGGTAGGAAATTCTGCTTCAGATGATTCTGGCTTCTGTTTCTACTCTGCGTTATAGATACTTAGAGCTTGACTCAGTTTTAGAGTTGCTGACAAGAGAGACATAAAAATGTATAAAAACTGTAGGATGAGGGGCACAGAATCATAATGGAAATATTTCCCCAGTTACTCATTTGTCACTGTGACAAAGGACCACTAGATATCTGTAGAAAGCTCATCTGCCCCAAAAATCCCTTTGCTCTGACTGCTTCTAGCCTGAAGTACTCAGAGGTAGACTGTCTCTAAACAAGAGGCTCCAGAGGAATGTCAGGCTGCACAAGGGAAGTCCTCTGTCCTCTTCCAGGGACTTCATCCTGACCAAAACCTGTGAAGAACTTTTTTGTGTCATCACCACCCACACTGATTTTCAGAGCCAAAATCAGCAAGCACCTGGCAGCTCAGACAGAGGATTCAGTTAGATCTACTCTGTCTGGAAGACAAAAGACCTTTGACCTTTCTTCTGGAAAATTCCCTGAGGACATGAGTTTTGGTTTACCTGGAATTCCATCCTTTATTCCATAGTTTATATCTGATTTTGAAAAGGGTATTTCAGATGGTTCTCAGCCAGACCTGTTTATGTCACTAGTGTTACCCAGTTCCCCAAAACATCAGTCTGAAAACTTACAGGGACCTGTAAGAGATACCCAGTTAGTCCTGCTGCCCATGGAGCTCCAGCACATATTTCTTATGGCCCTGGTGTAATAAAGACTGGATTTAAAAAAAAACCAAACACATCATCCTAAGCATGGCAAAGACACACCTCATTCACTGACGTGTTTTCGTGCTCCTGGGTCTCATCCATAGGGCAGGGCTGCTGGCTGGAGCCTTCTAGGGAAGGACTGGTCTGAAAGAAGCAGATGAAAGAGTTTCCCTCTGCAAAGAGGTTTTCATCAAACACTTTCATGGGCAATTACCAGCCTCGCCCAGGTACTTTTATGAAATATAGTTTCTTGAAACTTCTCCAGCTTCTTTGGGCCAAGCTGTAGTTGATGGCAAAGAACCACAGGAGCAACAAAAGGGACAAAAATGGACAAAGAAAAATGGGGTTAGGTATTATAACAAAGGTGAAAAATGGAGAGGTTCAGCATCTGGTGTTTAGTCACAAACCTTTTCTTACCCCCTGCCTTTGTGTGTTTCTCAGGATGCCTTCATAGCATTTCACAGTGATAAGTCTCTGGTGAAAAAATACTTGAAATCTCTGCTGATTGGGGAATTGGCACCAGATCAACCCAGCTTTGAGACTAACAAAAAAGTGAGTGTCCTAGAATCCAGCTGTGGGAATGGCTTGGGGTTCAGAATGGGAGGAGAAGGGAAAGAAGAGCGCTGGCAGAAATAATTCCTGAAGCAGCATTCCTGACACTGTGCCACAGGCTGGGTGGTGGGAAAGCAGCTGGCAGTAGTCAAGCATGGAAACATGCACTGTCCTAGAATCCCTTAATCCACACGTAGGTGTGAGGAATGAGCCCCAGAGCCCCAAATTCTGCTCAGTTCTTCCCACCACAATGTCTCAGTGACAGAGCCTGTCAGCAACTCATTTTCCAGTGTCAAAGCAAAACCAAGACCTGTTGATCTGCTCGTTTTTTGCACAGAGATGTCTCTGAGAGAATATCTCCTCTGACTTCCATGGCTGCTTTGGGATTTGGGGTCCTGATATGTTCTATTTTGAAAGTAGACAGTGCATTAATATTCTCTTTACCCACAGAAATCACTTTTGGAGGACTTTCGTGAGCTGCGCTGCACTGTTGAGGAGATGGGACTTCTGAGGCCAAATTACATCTTTTTCTTCCTCATTTTCCTTCATTTCCTGCTACTGGATGCCGCGTCCTGGCTCGTGGTCTGGTACTTCGGGATATCCTTAGTGCCTTTCCTGGTTGGCATTGCGTTCTTCACCATTGCTCAGGTAAACTGCTGACAGCTGTTCAATGCTGCAGACATGTTTGGTGCTTCCAGATGGGGAGAGTTAATGGCATCTTCATACCCCAGTCATCGCTTTCCTGACTCTTTTTAGATCCTGTTATCTAGCTGAAGACACCAAGCACATTCTATGTCACAATTTTTTGTTGCCTCCAGCAAACCTCATTTTGCTGACAAGCTGCTCACTAAGATTGGTGGGGTGTTGTGGAGCTGACAGTTTCATAAGATGGGATGAGATGGTCTAATCACCCCAACAGAAGAGGGACTATTTCATTCTCAGGTCCACTTTAGCCTCCTTGTTCCTTCTGTTCACTGACTGCCAGCTCTGGTGTTGATGGGGTCCTTTATGAGCCAATTATATTCGCTAGCCCTGAACAGTTTTCTGCTGGATTGGTAAAGTGAACCACAGAAGGGCACGATACATGCCAGGGTTGGTGCAGGAAAGGAGGGAAAAGGACACTGCAGCCCTTAGGTGGAAGAAACTGGGGAGGGCAGGAAGAAAGCCAGATTTTCTTAGCAGCACTGAAACCTTAGGTTTGCTCTGACATCCACGGAACAAGTACGAAGGAAATACTTTTTTTTTTTTTTTGATAATCTGTTCTGTTTGACTGATATCTGCTAAGGCAGGTACTCCTCAAAGAGCATTCCCGTGTTTCCATCATTCGTGTGCTTCCCTCATTTGTGTGTTTTCATGAAGCCGTGGATTTGGAAATTCTTACACTTTCTAGCTGCTTCCTTGGAAATTGTATTATGATGGGAGCCAAAGACTTTCATGCTGTAAGGGTCAAATTAATTCTAACGAAGCTTTGCTGCTTTCCCTTTAGCTGCCACAATAAAATCAATATCTGGCATTGAGCAGCTCTAGCAGACAGTAGCCTGGAAAGAAGTTCTCAGCGTTGAGCACGTAGGACAGCAGGTAGTGTTTCATCTCCAAAATGAGAAGGAAGATGCACTCACACTGATGTTACAGAGGCTCCCAAGGCAAATCAATGCAACGCTGCTGTGATTGTTTCTTCAGTCATCCTTCTGTCTTCCAGATCCAGATGGGCTGGTTCCAACACGATCTGGGGCACTGCTCTGTCTTCAGGAAGCCTAAATGGAATCGACTTCTGCAGATCGTTGTGATAAATGTTCTGAAGGTAATTGCCTCATGGTGGGAATATTCTCTGGGGCTAATCTGGGCTAAGCAATGAATGGGAGTGTCCCGACATTCAGGCAGCATCACCTGTGAGGGAAGCGTAGTGCAGCTGTCAATAATAGGTGGAAAAATAGTGATGCAATTGTTGGTATTGTTCGAGTTTGGATCCCTGGTCTTCAACTTTTCCTGCAGGGGTTACCAGCCAGCTGGTGGAATCACCTGCACAACCAGCACCACGCCAAACCCAACTGCTTCCGCAAAGACCCTGACCTCAACATGCACCCTCTCCTGTTCAGTTTGGGAAAGACTCTCTCCGTGGAGGTGAGCATGGGGATGTCTGGAGAGCAGAGGAGTCACTGGGATAAAAGCTTGTAAAGACAGAAAGCTATAGAGTATCAATATCTAAATATAGGTATAATCATAGCCCCGATGCCACATAAACTCATGGTAATTTCCAAAGTGTTTCGAGGTCTGAGAGTCTCATGTACTGACTGGTTGTTAGGATGTTTGGGCACCGGCTCCTGAGGAGCAAAGTCTTAAAATCGGTGCTTAAGTTCCTCGTGTCACTAGAAGAGCAGGGTAAGCACCTGAAGACCATCCAAAGAATGAGTCAGCCCACTTGCATTAGTGTTAGATGTTCTTAATGATCTTGTAGACAGTGAGTCAGATGTTCCCTCTGGGTCCTTTTGGATGTGGGAGCTGTTTGGCACCTAAATCCTTCAGGACCAGTATAGCTGCTATGCACAAAACACAAGCGTAACAAGTTATTTCTTAATCACTAGTTTTATGGCTTTCATAAAAATAAAAACCATGAACAGACTCTCCCCGCATCCTAATGATTTCTGATATCATCAGGATAGGCAAGGTCTGTTTTGTTTCTTCTTTCCCTGCCTAATCTGGACTCATGGGGTGATGAAATGGCCTTCTTGGTAGATAACCAGTAACATCTCACTCTTCTTTAGCTGGTAATAGGCAAAGAAATCACAGCTCTCCAAGGCATGTGGAAAATTCCAGCTCTGCTGTCTCAGAAAGATTCCCATAGAGAGAGTTTATACAAAAAGACATAGAAAACTCTTAGCTGCAACTGGGAAGGATTTTTGTCAGTGGTCTTCTGAAAGATGTCACCCACCAAGTGTCCTGTCTCCGTTTCCACGTGAATAACCTGTTCCTCCCTGAGCACCAATAGGCTCAGCACTGTGCAGTGAATACACGGAATTGATTAGATTGGATTTTTATTACCATCACTAGAAACTTCTCCTACAGGATTCAAATGACTTGTGAGCAGTTTTGTTTATTTTGTCTTTTTTTTTTTTTTTTTTTTTTTTTTGAGCAGTGAGTTTTGCAACTCTCCTAAAATACACGGGCTCTGTTCTGAGATGCGTGTAATGATGATAGCAGGCTAGAGAGGCTCAAATGAAATCTGCTTCCCTCTGTTGCTTTGGAACTTCAGTACCTGCTTTTCAAGAAAAGGGGTTGAATTAGAGACATTAAGAGGTAGTTCTCAATGTGTTCATTAGACAGGACTAAGAAATACCCTATGAAGAGTGTCAGGTCTCCAAACGGACCCATTACAATGTCTTTTCATTTTTCAGCTTGGAAAAAAGAAGAAGAAGTTCATGCCTTACAATTACCAGCACAAATATTTCATCTGTGAGTATCCCCATTCCCCTGCAGTGCCGTAGGAACTTCACCTAAAAATCACAACTGCAGCTCCTCACCAAAATAAGGGGTTTAGAGATACCCCCATTGAAGTTACAGCTGCAGGAGGCTTCACGTTCAAGTGGTCACCTTCTTCATGTTGCAAAGGTTCACGTCAGGAATTTCTCCTTACGTCTCTGTTGGGATGATGGGTTGGTAGATACTAGATAGAGGTGAATCAAGTGGGAGGAAGAGAGATGGGAAAGAAATGAAGGTGTAGTGAGATGAGGAAGAGATGATGGAGACACAAGGAAGTTAGTGTAAATGAAAGACAGCAATTTTTCTTCCACTGTAAAGAAGAATCTTCTTAGCAGCAGAATCTTCTCAGCAGAATATTCTCATAAGATTTATGCTGCAGTGAAATGATAAATGTCTCTCTGTTTTCATTCTTTTCATCAGTACTGGCCCCACTTGCACTTGTACCCTTCTTCCAGCTGTCTATATTCTACTTTTCAATCAAGAGGAAAAAGTGGCTGGTAAGCACTACTTGCTTTGTCTAGCAAACTTTGAAAAGTGCCACCACGCTGTGGCTCCATCAACCTTCATCCCTGGTGACTGAAAGGCAGAAAAGGCTGATTCTAGGCTTGCTGCAGCAGGAATGCAGTCAATGGGCCCAGGGAGAAATTTTTTGAGGAGAGGATGTTTTTAGCCTCTTAAGCAGCTGAATTAAAGCTATCAGAAAACTATCAGCCCTAGGCAGGGCTGTTTGCTGGTCTTTAGTTACTGATGGTAAAGTCAGTGCTGTGGGAATATTTTGGGATATGCTCAACTTGAGGCAGAATGATGGTGTGGAGCTTACTCTTGGGAAGGGAGACATCACAGGAAGAATATCTTTTTATGCTGCAGGTCAAGTAAAAGGGAGAGGAGGGAGTCCATCAACAAAGGCTTAGAAGGACATGGACCTGTTGGAGAGGGTCCAGAGGAGGGCCAGGAAGATGATCAGAGGGCTGGAACACCTCTTCTGTGAGGATGGGCTGAAAGAGTTGGGGTTGTACAGCCTGGAGAAAAGAAGGCTCTGGGGAGACCTTATTGTGGCCTTCCAATATCTGAAGGGAGCTACAAGAAAGCTGGGGAGGAACTTTTACAAGAGCTTCTAGTGATAGAAGGAGGGGTAATAGCTTCAAACTGGAAGAGGTCAAATTCAGATTAGAAATTAGGAAGGGAGGTGAGACGCTGGCACAGGTTGCCCAGAGAAGCTGTCGTTGCTCCATCACTGGATGTGTTCAAGACCAGGCTGGATGGGGCTTTGAGAAACCTGCTCTAGTGGGAGGTGTCCCTCCCATGGCAGGGAGGGTTGGAAATAGATGATCTTTAAGGTCCCTTCCAACCCAACCCGCTGCTGTTTTGTTTTTTTACAGGACCTGTTACTAATTGTGTCTTTCAACATCCGAGTCTGTCTCATGTATATTCCATTAATGGGATTTAACAACTTCATGGTGTACTACTGGCTGTCCAGGTAACACACAATTTACCCACGACTAATACTAGTGAACAACATCGAGCTTCAGTGGAAATAAATGAAAACTAGTCACACTCACTACATTTTTCTGAGAAATAAATAGCTATCCAAGAAAGAAACAGTCTAAGTTCAGGGTGGTGGTGGCTGCTCAGGGACATCTGCAACTACAAATTGAGTGGTTCTCCAAAGAAACTCTAAAAATTAGGAGGTAAAGGGATGGAATCAAAAATCCTGAATTAGGTGAAAATTCTCTTTAAGATGAGACTCAGGAAAGTGTTTCAATGGTAAATTTGGATGGGACTTGAGATATGATAAGTGTTTCTGTGTTTCTCTGCTCAGGTACCTAGAGAGTACCTGGTTTATTTGGGTGTCACAGATGAATCACATCCCAATGGACATTGATTATGATAAGAACAAAGACTGGGTATCTACTCAGGTGAGAGTCTCCTTTTTTCTGCAAGAGTGGGTCTGCGATTCTGAATTATAGGACAATGTTTCTCAGTGAAAGGTTTTGACAGGTTTTTCACAACACTTTTCTTTACCTATTATGAAAAAGTACTGATGGAATAACAATCTCCTTTTTAGGCCATCTAAAGAGAAGCAAAATGGGACTGGATACCTTTATTTTCTTTACCCTAAAGGTTACACGGTTACTGCAGATAAGATAAATCTGGCAAAATTTAGGTCTGATAGAAATGAATATGTAAATACAACTTTACTCATATCTCCAGCAGCATAATCTCACATCGTGGGTTCTAAGCATTTTTCCTTATACCGGGGGAAAAAGATCTAGCCTGGAATTCCACTGACCAAATCTGGATTTCTACATCTGAACACCTGCTATCTACATTGGAGAGAAAGAGCCATTTCTAGAGCATGATTCGTCTTGCTCTAAATAGAGATATAAATCAGGTCATGTGAATGGCACCACACACATTTCTATTATTCTCCACTGACTCTGAAGTGATGAGCTCAAATGTAGACTTCAAACTAAAGGTGTCTAAATTAGGTGAGATGAAGCCCACGTACACAAATGTTTGCCCTCCTACTTTTGCATCTGACTTGTACTAGCTGGAGGAAGCCAGAAGAATGGGTTTTGTTTCTTTATTGGGCATCTTTTCTTTCCATCCAAGTGCAAGATGTGAAGAGAATCTCTTAAAAAAAAATAAATTAGCTAGGGCTGTGGTGATGCCAGCAAAGAAGCTCCCCTCTGAGGGAAAAAAAAAAAAGCTAAAATAACCTACATCCCAACAACCTGTTTTGGTCTAGACTGTGTTTGGTTCTTCAGGGCAACAATGGCTGTAATCCCAACTCTTAGCTTCTCTTTTATGCTAGGTGAGGGTGGGTAATGATTGTTGGGGTTCAGTGACTTGCCTTGTAGAAAAATAAAAGCTAAATTCTGTATTTCTTTGGTGTTTTTTCCTCCCAGCTCCATGCAACGTGCAACGTGCACCAATCTTTGTTCAACGACTGGTTCACTGGGCACTTGAACTTCCAAATTGAGCACCAGTGAGTATAATAATGAGGGGAAGAGTGGGAATAGTATGGGCCATTTAAAAGTGGGAAAGGCCATGTAGTCTCACATGAAACCATCTCAGGAGACCCTCTGCTCTCCTTCTGGGGGAGGGCAGAGAAATATTTTGAAGAGAGGGACCAGAGGGTGATGCCATTCTGACAAGAGAACTCTCCCATTCAATTCTGCAGCCTCTTCCCCACAATGCCTCGACACAACTACTGGAAAGCAGCTCCTCTGGTGAAAGCCCTTTGTGATAAGCATGGCATTGAGTATAAAAGCAAGACTTTACTGACAGCCTTCGTAGATATTTTACAGTAAGTATCAATTAACAAGAGGGTTTTGCATTGTAATAGCATGCAAGAGAGGGACGAGGGCAAACATTTCAGATTGATGTCCATGGAGAGATCAAACCTGGAGTTTATTTGGGTGGTTTTTAAAGGGACTTTTAATTTACAAAAATTTCCAAGTTTTCAAAGATTATTTTCTCTTCCTTAAATCCTCTCAATTCATCCCTGTAGTCAGACTTTGCTAAAAGATGTCCATGCAGTTTTTAACCCCTTTTTCCGTTGACTTCTTTTCATTACAGTTTGCTTCTCATCGGGTTGAATATTGTCTCCCCATGAGCAACTTTTTACTTTCTGTTCTTGCAGTTCACTGAAGGATTCTGGGGAGCACTGGCTTGAAGCATATCTGCACGGATAGAAACTGGCAACTCTCAAAGGGAACCTCTTCACCAGAGAACTGCTGCAAGAGTCAGCACAGACCAACGGTGTCTGTGTGTCTTCTGGTATAGAACCTCGGGAGCTGGTCAAAGCTAATTTCAGTAAGAAGGGGGTGGGGAAATGGGTTAAAGATACATTTTTTTCTTGTTCCAAACCCCGAACCTCTATTTTTCTTGCTCTCAAACTCAACATTTTAGAGCTATGATGAACTGGGCCCTCAAAGTGAGGAGAAGTAGCTCTTGAATCAGCTTGATCAGTTTACATCATTGGAGGCACCAGCTCTTTGCTTATGGAAAAGGTTTGAAAGGAAATTCTTTAACAGGGTCATAGTATCATAAAATGGTTTGGGTTGGAAGGGACATATGAAGTTCTACTCTCCTGCCATAGTCAAGAACATCTTTCACCAGATTAGGTTGCTGAAAGCCCCATCTATCTTGACTTTGAATGCTTCCAGTGATGGGGCATCCACAACTTCCCTTCCAGCGTCTCACCACCTTGATAGTAAAGAACTTCTTCCTTGTATCTAAACTAAACCTCCCTCTTTCAGCTTAAAACCAGCATCCCTTGTCCTGTCACTACAAACCCTGCTAAAAAGTCTCTCCCAGTCTTTCTCATAAGCCTTCTTTCAGCATGGAAAGGCTGCAACAATGTCTCCTTCATAGTCTTTTTGCCTCAGTGGATTGGCAAAACTGGTTTAGGACAAAGCAAACTGTAGGAAGTCAGGACACATTAGGTTGGGGGGGATCTTTAAGGGATATTCTAGAGTAGATAAAATAAGCATGCAAAAAATAAGATGGCCTGGGGTATGTCCCCATCACTAACTGATCACATGTACTAATTACTTAGGTGTTGTAACTTGCACTGTTCATGGATTGCACAGGGAGGCAGGTAACTAGATATTAAGTTTCATGCCTGTAGTAGCTGTTTTGAATATGGTCCAAGGAGTCTGTATAGCACATATTATTTATATGCATAAAGACATGTATATATTTTAATTGCATGGTGACTGTGCTGTCTGATTAACTTTCTGATGTAGACCAGCTTTGAATAAGCCTAGGCACTGAGGAGTAGGTCCAGACTGCAAGGGAATTTAGGATACTTAGGCTTTTAGTGACTTTTAGATATATTAATTTTCATCTAAATGTTTACTTCCTGGTAATTCCAAGGACCTGTGGACAGCTACATTGGTTATTAGGCCACTAAGTACATTTGTGGCCCTGTTCCTATATCCAGAAAAGGAATTAAATTACACCTAATTCTGTCATCCCACGTGGGCTTCTTTGCACCTTGCAAACTTGTCTTCCAGCATCCCCAAGAACAATCTCCTTCACTGGAACCAGTTTTGTACCTGGTATTTGGCTGATTTACCTATCCCCTCCATGCTGATGGTCAAGGACAGCTTCTGCTAGTGGAAAGTGTAATGACCACCTCTATAAAGGTGCAGTAGCTCCCCAAGAACACTACTGGGTTTTGAGGGAGCCAATAAAATGAAGAAGCTGGGAGTGGGCTGACAGTAGAATATTTTCACTGAAAGTGCTTTAAACTTTCTGGGATATGTCAACTGTAAAGGAGGAGAAATGAGCATTGAATAACAGACAGAAGTATGAATGAATGAGGAGATGTGTAGGTATTGGTTATTAGCAGGAAAGGAAAAAAGAGAATAAAACAACTCCACTGAGTGGTAAGAACAGGGTGGTTTGGAAAAGCTACAATATAAGAAAAAAAAAAGAGATATGGTAAGAATACCAATAAAGCTCCTCTTCATGATTTTTAGATTGGAAGTCAATACTTGTTTCAGGAATAATGTCTGACCTCTGCTTAATTATGCTGATTTTGCAAGGGGATGATGATTTGGTGATGACATTTTTCGATAGCATTTATAGATAATGTGGTCCATCATGAGACAGTTGAGGCATACTGGCAAAACCTGTACTGTCCTGTGCTCACCTAACTGATCTGAAACCATGAATCTGTATCTGTAATGGCAAATTATAGGCAATTTGTCCAGAAAAGCAAAGACTATGTGGAAGAAAAGTGCTTCTCCTCCTCTGCCATTCACATCCAGAACTCTACGCCCAGCTCTTAGTGGGCAAACCACCCAAAAGAGGAAACTGTGAAAGATCTTAAAGTGAGATCCCACAGTCAACAACATGACCCATCTGCAAGCCATTGATGAGCAGCTTATCTGTATTAACAAGCTACAGACAACAGCAGCTTTCTTCGAGGTAACAAATAATATAAAGGCCTTTGCACAAAGCAGGAGGACCTTGGACTTTTTAGTTTTGCCCTTGTTTTTTAGGAACATCTCCATTTATTCTTTTTATTTATATATTTTTGTGTGGAGGTGCAGGTACCAATAACACTGTTCTGGTTATTTCCTAATAACAGCTGGCAGATGTCATTGAAAAAGATCTTGATTTAAAAAGTAGTTAATAACAAAACTACTTTGAATGTAATTTGAAAAAAAATATCCCTTCTAACTGGTACCTAGAACAGTTCTGCATTCACAAGCCTAAGGTTGGTTAGAATTGTGATATCCACAACAGCAGTAACATTTTAGAAGTATTTTAAGTGATAGGAATTTCTTGAGATGAATGCAGGGACTTTACTGCCTGCTCTATTTGGTAACACATGAAGACAATTTTAAATGGCTGTCTTGGTGAATAAAAATATTAAGGACTTCTACATTTATTTTTATTAATGAGACTGGAAAGCTGTGCTGGTTAGAACCTGAGTCCCACTGAAATCCTCTAAACACAAGACTGACAGCAAATGGTTCTTTCTGGCGCCAGTCTCATATTTGTTGCATTTAGTTAACATTCTGCTCTTTTGAATGTAGTAATTTATTGAGTCTGTCTTTTTGCAACCTTGTTTTAATTAAAATGTTTCTGTCTCTTTAGCTGGCTCAACAGGCTGCTCCGTGTGGACATTCATTTCTTTATTTCATGGAGGTTATGAACAATTAAGCTGGTTTACCTTTGTCAAATTCTAACACGGTCCATAAACTTCAAGGGTTTCATGTATCATATATACATGATATATAGAACATATAAAATCATATATATGATATATACAATATATATCCATCAGTCAGCCAGAACTAGAGACACTGTCTACAACAAAGTCTGGTGACACAGGTGACTATACTCCAGCTTGCCATCTAAAAACTCTTTTCTTTAGGTGTTGCCTACAGCTGGCTCAGTAGGTGTGTTCTGCTGTGACTCTAAAGCCCTTCACATGCTGAGCTACGCTCCTGTGCATGTACAGAACTGCCTCTGTCTGAGCAATTTTCATCTTATCACCCACCTACGGGTGGGGCACGTTCAGCGTTCCTGTGCGCCGTGTCCCCTGAGGGGCCTGATCCCACAGGCGTGCTCGGAACACGCTCGCCATACTGGCAGGGCCGTGCTCTGCAGACAACATTTACATATGGTTTCTTTCTACAGTGAAGCTGGAAGAGGTGATCCTCCACTGGTTCATAATACGGGGGTTACATGACGATATAACAGTGTTGGTTCAATTCTCTCCCCTGGCAAAAGTAATTCTTGGCCATCATGCCCACCTCTCACCCACACACGGGCTGGATAGTGACACATTCTGCTCTCCTCTCTTGTGTCCAGCTCTGGAACCCCCAACACAAGAAGGATGTGGACCTGTTGGAGCATGTCCAGAGGAGGGTCACAAAAACTATTAGAGGGCTGAAGCAGCTCTCCTGTGGAGACAGGCTGAGAGAGTTGGGCTTGTTCAGCCTGGAGAAGAGAAGGCTCCAGGGGGACCTTATAGTGACCTTCCAGTACCTGAAGAGGGGCCTATAAGAAAGCAGGGGAGGGTTTATTCACAAGGGTCTGTAGTGACAGGACAAGGGGTAATGGCATTAAGCTAGAAAAGGGCAGATTTAGGCTAGACATTAGGAAAAAGTTCTCTTATATGAGGGTGATAGATCCCTGGGATGGGCTGCCCAGAGAGGTGGTGGAGGCCCCATCCCTGGAGACATTCAAGGCCAGGCTTGATGAGGCTCTGAGCAGCCT
>JANIJG010025243.1:0-15312 GCA_024611175.1 Megaceryle torquata | reverse complement strand
TCTTCTCTTCTCTTCTCTTCTCTTCTCTTCTCTTCTCTTCTCTTCTCTTCTCCTCGTAAGCTGTACCACAGCGCAACAAAGAATTCAAGACTGGCAGAACTGGCCTCTCACTGATGCTGTTTCTTGGTTGGTTCTCACGACACCCCTTGGACAAGAATTTGATCCCAGTTTTAGATGCTTTCTGCACCATATATTCAATGGCTACTGTTAATTGCAAGAACAATTTCCATCCTTTGTAACTGCATTCGTAAGAGCCTTATGGTGTCTAAGCTGTTACCTTGGGCATCCTGAGCCCTTAAGTTGTACTTCTGAGCCCATCCTTGATCAGACTTCACAAGGGACTAGAAAATGGTGCACTGGGATTGGGTCAATTGTTCAAATGTTGGGGTTTAATATCCTTTTTGAGGGAATTGCTATCAAGGGACATGCCCTGTGCACTGCAGTCTGAGAAGCACTGGGATGGATCTCTGGTACTGGGAAGAAGCAAATTAAAATCAGGATGGTGTCTTTCCTGCACTCACTACTGCCACCTAAAACAAAACAACAATGTGCCTTGAATACTACAAGGTGAACAGTGGTGCACAGAAGACCAGGACAAACTCACAGTGAAAACCAGAGAGGTTACTGGAGAGCCTACAGAAGCTTGTGCAATGCAGAGTGGTAAATTTTGTAACGCTGTTGTAAGAGCTAGTTGGAAATATCTGTTATGGTACATGATGTCTTCTGTTACACGGTGCTAGTAGAGTCAGTTAGGCTCTGCATGTACAAGTTAGAGTCTGAATGAAGCCAATGCACTCATTCCCTGCTCCTCAGCAAATGTGTTTGGTGCTCAGTGTGCCAACTTTGTCTTGCAGCATCTTCAGGAGCCAGTAAGGGCTCTTTAAGGTCCAATTGAGTTCAAGTGGTCACCCAGACACAGGGGATAAAGTGGGAAGGAGGCCAGTGTGGTGAATCTAGGTTAACGTGCTACGTCATGCACCACAGGCATTCCCTCAGGACTGGCAGTGTTGCCAAATGCCCTTCCAGGAGAACAGTGTCGTGTCTCTGCTGTATGGATGTGACAACAATAAGAGCTGAAGATAAAGTCAGATATGGTCTTTTTCAGATCCATGAGTGTAGGTGCCTTTTATTTCCTCAGCACTTTAATGTGAACTTAGAAAATTATCTAGCAATGAAAAGCAAATTCATTCGTTCCACTCTTGCAAATTAAAACCTGTTTTTACCTGCTTGATTTTGAGTGTCAAAGAAACCAACAGATAATGCTGAAATAGAAGTGAAAAAAAAAAAGTAAGCACTTGCATTTCACAAGGTGTCTGTATGCTTGAATTCTCTGGTTTTCATACCAAGAACTGCTCAGCTTGCAAAACCCTGCTCAGGAGGGAGAAATAATCAAAGACCTTTCCTCATGATCAAACTAAATAGAGAACTGAGATACAGTTGGATTTGAGGCTTTATAAAGTCCAACCTCAGCTGCCCCTGCACCAAAGTTTATTTCCTGGAGAAACCAAGTAGCATTATTAAGAGGATGAGATGATGGAAAAAGACACATTCTTTCAGAACTCTGTCAGTAATGCTGTAATAGCTACAGTATAATGAATACAGTAATAACTATGACAGATAAAGGTTGGCAACTTGGTAAGAAATCAGGAAGGAAGAGTTTGTTCCACAGTTTTAGACTCACATTAATTATTAACCAGCAGAACATTTCCATGAACTTCTGCTGCTGCTTCCAGTTAGAAACTGCAGAATGTTTCTCAGCATACTCCTCAGCTCCTCCACGGGTTGGAGGTTTCCACTGTGGTGGTTTTGTATCAGAAGATGAATTATGTCACTATGCTTCAAGTATTCTTTTTTGATGAGTTGTGAAGGTGTTCTTCACTTGGATCCTTGGTCCCTTAAGGGTATTTATAGCTCATCATAGAATCATTAAGGTTGGAAACGACCTTCAAGATCATCAAGTTCAGCCAACTACTAAATATTATCAGAAAGGTGGTATGTCTGTTCTGGTTGAGGATACATGAGGAAAAAATGAGAATTAAGTGAAATAATCCTTATTGATTTCACCGGCCACTAAACTGAATCTGGTAACATATGCTCTGAAAAAATAATTCTCCCCTGAAGGACCTACATTCCTTCTTGGAAGTGACAACAAACGCTTGAAAACACATACACCTATATGTGAAAATTCATCTTTTGGGGGTGGTTTAGGTTCCTAGGAGATCTAATTCTTTCTCTGTTGATTGCCCTATCCTTAAATATACTGTCCCACTCCACCTAATACACTATCTATATATTTTATCAGCGGGGGGTTATGCTCAGCATAAGCAAATATACTTCTGTTTGAAGTTTTGTTTTGTGACATGTTGAAAAAACAGAATGTTGGAAATGTTCTGGTGGACACATGCACATACTATCTTTTTGTGGCAACTAATCAAGTTAATTGATTCAGGGGTGTTGACACAAGGGCATCCACTAGAGTTGTTGTTCTGGTCTATGATGGGTTAGAAGAGATTCAACCTATGTGTATTAATGAAATGAAGAGAAGGACAATTTTTTAAAGCACTATCCTTTTCCTTTGATTGATTGATTGTTTTTAATTGCATGCAATACCCAAGAAACTGCTATCGACCTCTAGAATCTCCAGCATCAGCCTCCAGTGTGAATTAATCTTAGATTTATTGGAGAAGCCTCTTTCCAGCCCTATATGGTGACTGCTGCTGGTTGGGTTCTCTCACATACAGTATCGTGTTTGCTGGTCTGTATCCAGCTCGACGGGAGAAGAGCAGCATCAACAACCACTGTCTTACAAAATGTGCTTCTTTTAGAGCTTTCTTAACACAAGGTTGCTTTGGTGGTTTTGCAACAGCATGGGTTGTCCCCACTGTTTGCCTGCTGGCAGGTTTAAACTTGCAGAATTCATGTTCATTCTGATGAATTCATTGTGTCCTACAGATAATTTGGATTTATAAAGTAAAATGAAATATTAAAAGCTTCCAATTGAAACTGGATTTATGCCCCTGCTTTTTAATGCTTTGAAGTACATGGAAAGCCTCCACTTAATGGTCTCTGGCATATGTTGCATGAAGGATGGAAGAGGAGTGATGGGTATGTGGACTGAAAATATGCAAGTCTGATGTTGAGTCTGAGAGGTGCTGCATGAAGTTTGCATTTTATGCCAATATCTGTAGGTTGTAAACCTAAGCTGTGTATACCCATCGTATTTGCTGTGCAGGAAGACTTGGTTGGAGTGGTTGGAGTTTTTATTCCTTTAATCCTTTTAAATCTCTGTATCATGGGCACGAGTTCCTCATTTTAACTACTTGCATTTAAAAAGTTGAGGTGATTAAAGGCACAGTATTTTCTTTTTAATGACCCTCCCCTGTTGTTTTTGTTGGTTTCTGTTTTCCTGTATGGACTGTTAGTTTGCACCCTTGCTACACTTACCAGTTCAAATCTGAATATCCCTAGATAGTTTCATTACAGTTGTCAATAGGAGCTGTATAAGTTATCTTGACACCTTCATCTCTTGCTAATAACAACCTGCGAAGGGATTTACCTCTGGGCTACTATCTCCAGTTTGTTTCTCCTGGTATTTTGCCAGTCTTTCTTCCCACTGCCAGTTGATATAAATATTGCTGGAGTATCAAGTATAATGCCTGGATTTAGGCAGTCAGGCTGTTTCTGTGTGAGCCTACTGTTGTTTCTTACCACAAGTCCACCCAGTGTCTTATGTGCAGCAAAGGAGAAGACATCCCAGCTAAATTCTTGCAAATATATTGAAAGTGTCCCAAGAGTAACAGAGAAAATGTGAACAAATCCAAATAGCTGGCTCTTCCAGGAATCTGTATGAGACCCTGCTTCTCAATCCTTGTATTATGATGTCTTTCACACCTTGCTCAGCATCAACTACAGTTCTTCTATGTTGCTCTCTTCATTCAACTCAATTAGCTCTTCTTCACTCACATGCTTGTTGCAGTAGGGGAGAGAAACCCAGGTTTGGAGAAACCCAGGTCTGGTTCTGCATGCCAAGGTGGTTTCTCCTGTCTCACCAGTGTTTTTGAGTGGTTGTTTCCCTTGATCATACTCCCTAAGTCCTTACTGTCACAACCTTTCCGTGTCCACCTCAGGGATCCTCTTACTTCCTTTTCGCTCCACACCTCCCCACCACCATTCCAACCTGATTGCCTCCAGCTCCAGTCCTCCTTCTAGCCCTGTTGATAGAACATGCCCAGCACAGACTGGAGTGCACTGTACCCTGGCATGGACTGACTGCCCAGTGTCTGTGTGGTTGGGGTTGGGTGACAGGAATAAAATCTTACCTTTTTTTTTCTTTTTTTTCCTTAATGAAAGTGTGACTGGAAAAATCAGTGGAGTATCATTTCCTTTGCTTCTTCTTCCTCAAAACTGCAATTCCAGTGGAGAAAAAGGTTCCTGGCAAAGGAATAACTCTCTTGATAAGCAATTTTTTAAAGATGACCTCAGATATTAAAAGCAAAGTTGAGGCATTGTTGCCTGGTTTATGCAGACTCTTTTATTGTCTTCCCTGAGTGTGTTGTCACTGTTTAGTTGCATGAGCCAGGGTGTGTTTTGTGTTCTTCTTGCTATGGCATCTGAATCTGCTGACAATGATGTAATTCCTCTTGACTTTATGAAAAAAAAAAGACTCTTCACATGTTTCCTACTGGTAGAGCTACCCTGGGGACAGGGCAAGGTGGTGTCTCAGCCTACCATGTGGTACTTCTACCATCTGCTTTCTCTGGATGGAATGGATTATTCCAGCACCCTTTCACAACTTTTCATTGTGATATTGATGCTGATGAAAATGATTTTGGTGCTAGCTGCTGAGCTGGCACCTGATAAACCCAGCACCAAGTCCCCCCAAAATTCCTCATTAGCCTTAACAAGTCCTTGTGTGGTGGGACTGCTAGGAGAAGATGGTAAGACCTCCTTCTATTTACTGGCAGGTGGATCTTCCTGTTTACGTTGCTCTATAGCTTGGACTCACTCCCCACTGAACTCATCTCCAAGTTGAACTTGTCCTTTATGTCAATGCCCAGTCGTTTTAGCCCAATCAACCTCATCTGGAACTGGGAGCAAAACCCAGGTGCTGTCTCGCTCATGTTCTTCCTGAAGCCAAATAGTAGCCGTGGCGATGTGCTCCCTCCAGTGGCAAACACGTCAAAATGAAGATGAAATACCTGCCAGGATTCTGCATTTTCTAAATCCCCCCAAAAAAGCAATCTTGAGTTAGAGAGAAGAGGGCAGGGTGCTAAATAATTTCCCCAAGCTTGTCTGTGCCATCTCATTTTCTTTGCAGAGATAAGCGCTGGGAGACAGATTGCTCCTCTCTTAGATTTTGAGGTGTAAATTCTCAGGTCCTTTTTTGAGGAGACTCTTTCCAGACACTATGAAGACATAGTTTAGAATATGAAATTACCTTATTTTGGAGTGCATTTCTCAGCTACTGGGTGCATTTTACCTCTGTTGAGGAGTCAGCAGTTCCCCTTATGACTTGAGGTCAAAGCAAAGCTTCTTTTTCATTTCTTTACAAAGTGCTTTCAAAGGAGTGATTGACTAGATCCAGATGTAGAGGAAACTATCGTGTCTTTCTTCACTCACTAGGGAGAAACATCTGAATTCATAATTGATTGATATTGGGATAACTAATGAGAGGGAGGCTGGAGAGCCACAAGAGCTGGAGGGGTTGAGAAGGTCAGAGTATCACAGAATCATAGAATGTTAGGAGTTGGCAGGGACCTCCAAAGATCAATGTGATCAAGAGTAATGTGCACATCATTTAAGTTGAATATATTTTAGTAGCATAAGCCTACCACAAAGAACATATAGGTGCTTTGAAGCATCGCTGCCTCCTGAGGGGTTTACACTGATACACTCATCAGAACTGATTATGGGTTTTTCATTAGAGCAAATCTTGGTCATTGGATCAGATATTTAATGGGTTGCCTGTGATATTCTGCACTCGTCTGGTCTTTCTCTGACTCAGTTTTCTTTCACAGTGACAGTAAAGAACTTCTTTCAACATGGAAGGGTAGTGTGCTGAAAAGTGAGGACACACAGCTTTGAGTCAGTTGTTTAGCTGTCCATCACAGAATCACAGACTGAGCTGGGTTGGAAGGGACCTTCCAAGGTCATCTAGTCCAACCTTCCTGCAAGAAACAGGATCTTTAACTAGAGCAGGTTGCTCAAAGCTTCATCCAACCTCACCTGGAATGGTTCCAAGGATGGCAACAATCTCATAACCTCTTAATCATAAACTGCATCTCCCTCTCTATTCTTCTTCTAAGAAAAGGTGGACTGTGTCAGGGCCTTGAGTACATTAACAGGTCTTAATGGCCCTAGCCAGCCTCACCTGGGACCCACACCCTGGACAGGGTCTCCACATAAGCTCAGCTTTGGGTCTTCAGTCCCTCTCTGAGCTCGACTAGGCCTGGCCATGGACCCCATTGACCCTGACCTGTGGACTTGCTTCATCACCACAAGGTTTCTCCTGGCTTTTGGGACTTGGTTGAACCTGGATGCCATCCCAGGCCAGCCCTGCTCACCTCTTGGGTACTGTGAGACAGGTCCTGGCTGACATGGCCCTGCTGCTCTGTGGCCACCCCACTCTCCATCTTGTGGTGAGCTGCCCACCTTGGCTGCATCCTGACAGACCTCTCTTGGACTGCAGCTATACGTTGCACACCGGGTGCCATCTAGGTCTTCTGTGACTAGCCAAAGAAACTTCCCAGAACATCTGCAGACTTCTGAACTGAGTCTTTGTCTTGCTTATATCACCTGGAATCACAGAATATCTCGAGTTGGAAAGGACCCATAAGGATCACTGAGTCCAACTCCTGGCTCCTCACAGGACTACCTGAAACTAAACCACATAAAAGCATCGTTCAGATGCTCCCTGAAGCCTGACAGGCTTGGTGCCCTGACCTCTTACTGAACTTGCTAGAAGAAGTGGGAGATCCTGGCATGATTTCCACGGGAGGACATTTATTTGCAATCCAAATAGTTTGGAGGTACAGCCTCACTGAAGGAGAAAAATAGGAAAGGTTTAGGAAAAATAATCCAAGTTTGCCTCCTTGTGGTACCATTCTGCTGTTACACCTAGAGATGGGCTGTACTGGTTGAGAAAGAGCCAGGAAGCCAAGAAAACCCACCAAAAATACTGCTGAAATAGAAGGACTTGGAGGGGAAATTTCAGGGAAAGGCTCTGGAAACGTTTAAGGGCTTTTCTCCTTAAGCTGCCCCCTCCCATGGCTGAAAGGGAACCTTGTCCCCTGGCAGTTTTATGGAAAACCTTGTGCCCAGGGAGGACTGGAATGACATCCTTTGAGACTGGTGGATTTATTCACCAACCAACAGTCCTGATCCTTTCAGCAGTAACCGACCCCCTGCACCATAAAAACTAAAAGCCACATCAGATGTTTAAAATTCACTTCTCAGTTACACATTATTACCAGGGTTTTTTTTAGGAAGTAAGGAGCTTTGCAGTCTGTAGCTGTAAAAAACTCATATAAATCAACAACAGAAAAAATCTCAGCCTCTGAGTCCCAGCCTGAGAAAATGGGGAGCATGGAAAGCCAAATTCTGTACTTCTTGTTTAGAAAGCATGGTTGTCTGAAAGCCATAAGAAAAAAAAACCCCTAAAAAATTAAAAATCATTCTTTCAGAATTTTGCTAAGAGCATTTGATTAAAAACATCACAAGATCTTTTTCCCCAGGAGAATGGAGGAGTTACAAGTCCCACAAGGGTGAGTGGGTAGACCACAGGCTGGGTGTCATGCTGGCTGTGGCCACTTGAAAACACCAGTTTGTTAGGAGCCATAAAAAAGAGAAAAGATGAGGTGAAAACATTGACATAGTTCACAGGTTAATTTGTAATAACAGCATATTTGAAAGCCAGGACCATGGGGGACTTAACATTTACAACTTTAAGCCAAAAAACTGGATATTTAGAGCAGCCACCCCATCAGGACTACAAGAAGGATGGCAATTCACGGCGTGAAGTCCCTAACAGTGCCTCGCTCAAGTTTTTCTTTCCCCTCTGTGTCCTGGCTGCTCTGCATCTTTTTCTTTGAATTTTACTCATGTGTTTTTCCACCAGATCACAGGGGTTTGCTCGTAAACCCAAGAGCTTGGCAGACACCTGCCCACGTACCTTACTTGCCTGCAAGCCTAAACAAGGTGGTTCAGAGGTCTCACCTCTGATGCAATTAGTGTTGCTTTTCAACACGATGTGGAAAAAGGAGCAAGCAACAGGCACGTTTCTCTAGCACCTTCTTGGTTGACGTGGCTTTGGATACCGTAAGGAGTTTGCTGGTGTCCAGGAGGACACATGTCAACTTTGAGGAAACGATTCTGGTGACCACAGAAGATGTTCTTTGCTATCAGTTTATGGTGCCTCATTTTCAGAGCGGGAGAGATTCAGGGTCTGGATGACAGGTCAAATTCCTTGAGTTCCCTTCTGCACAGGACTTGTCCAAAAACTCTTCTCCAAGAAATGGAGTAACTTACATGGCCTCTTAGACAAGCAACGGCATCTTCGGAAGAGGGGAGACATGAGAATGAGCTTTCAAAACCAGCTGTCAGTTTACACAAACTCCAAGGAACTTACTCTTGCCATATTTTCATCAAATCTGAAATGATGTAGAGGTCCCAGTGTGCTCAAAAGTTGTTGGCTGGGAGGAAAGGTGAGCTGAGAATCAGGTGGGCACTTCAAAAATCTCCTTGTCTTGGAAAATGAAGCTTTCAACTGTGGAAAACTATTGGCAACCACCCAGAGACTCTAGCAGGTGTTTGCTTTATGGGCTGATGTGGTAAAATTGTAAGTTCTTAACCTGTTTCAAGCTGGCTCAGGAATGTTATGGAAATCCAGGGATTCTCCTGTCAAAAGCAGGTCCCATTTCCTTACACAGGACAAATGGACTTTCTCTAGAATACATCTAAAATCAGATTGTCAACCTCAAAATTGAAGTTACAGAGTTAAACTAAGAGTGTAGTTTGTGGTTTTTTTCTTAAGCCTAAAAATAGCAATGATATTTTAATAAGACTTTTAATAAGACCTTAATAAGACTTTTCATAAGACCTTCAAGACCTTAAAAGGAAATGCATTCTTTCCTCTGCTCCTACCCCTGACCCAAGAAAACCTTCTCCCACCACTCACCAATTTCTTAGTTCCTTTTATGCAGAGAAGTCAAAGCCTCAAGTTTTCCAAGGAAGAATAAGGCAACTTTCCCCCTTCTTTTCTCCACTCCATAAATGCAGGATTTATTTTATTTTATTTTTTAACTTTTGTGACTGCTGGGAACAGAATTGTTAAGAGAAATACCCAGGGGCTCACAACAGCAAGTGCTGGTACCATCACTGACAATGCATCCCAAAAGAAAACAACGTAGGTTGATGTCTTGAGATAAATATCAAGGCACTGGAAATAGTTTTTTAGCTCTCTCCTGGTTAAGTTGTGCCTAGGGGCAGCTTGTGGAGAGAGGGGATGTGGTGTCATGGTTTGGATAGCGTTTGCTAGCTCTGGGTAGTACCCTGTGGCACATGAGTAGTGGTTGGGACTGACTCCAACAGCCAAGGCTAATGAAGCTCCTTCCTTTTCCTCATCTGCAGCTCACAAAGCCCTCGGATGCCTCTTACAAAGGGAAATTAAATTGCATTATGTCCCTGATATAATCCCTTTAGCTTCAAATTAATTTCATTATGTTGCCCCCAGCCTTTTGTCCCAGGACACTGGGAGATCCTGCTTTAATAGAAGGTCAGATTTTGAGATCCACATCTCCCAGGTCTAACTAATCCCAGCTGTTGTTGAGCATTATGTTTCATGGCCAAAAGACAGAGCTTGTAGCATTGGGCCAGCATTGGTGGTTTGTCTGTCTGGCATCACCACCTCCTTAGGTTTATAATCTATGAGACATCAGTATATAAGGACCTAGAAGCTGACCAAGGCTAAGTTTAAACAATTAGTACTTGACCTGGGTTTTCACGAGTATCCCACAAGCACAGCCCAGAGGCCTCTGTCTCGTCGAAGATTAGGAGCCATTAGGAGAGGTAGAACACACGGTATTTATGGTATATGTTGTTCTACAAGCTCTGATGCTTTTGCAGGACACATTTTTGCAACTGTGATGGTTCAAATAGGTCCCCAAACTGAGGGAAATCACCTCAGCATTTCACCCTGCTGAGGACCACAGCAGTTACACACTCAGTGTCAGGATTTTCATTCACATTAATTCAGAAGACAAGACTTTTTTAACTTCTAGAGAATACACTGATGACTGGGTCACTGTCGGGTTTCAGCTTCTTGTAGACTCCATCTATCTTTACACACCAACCTGTGTCCTAAGGTCCCATGTCCAACTGGGCATCTAAGGTCTAGGGAGGGCCATCCAAGGTCTAGGTGGGGAGCATCCAACCATTCTGATCAAGGGTTTCTGGGTCTTGATAGCACCCTCATTTGGGTCTGCGCAGCTGGGGTGTTCTTCATGAAGAGAAGGCTGCAGAAGGAAATCACTGCACGCCTGGGTATTTCCTGCAGTGTGTCTCCAAACTCTGGCTCTGAAGTGCTCTTCATGGTGTTCACATGGATAGAGACACAGACTTCCCTGACACATGGTACCTGTCCTGGACCTCTCAGAACATAATACCCTGTTTGTGAACAAGCTCTAAGTCCTCTTGTCGTCTGGTCCAAAGGTGCTTTCCCTGCTTTCTCTGGACTGCAGGGATTATCTGGCTCTCCTGGATTATGCATTGAAGATTAAAAATTGCCCCCCAAACCTTAGGGACCATGCAGTCATAGAATCATAAAATGTTTTAGGCTGGAAGGGACCTCTAGAGATCATCTGGTCCAACCTCCCCACACAAGTAGGGACATCTCTACCTAGGGCAGGATGCTCAAGAGCCCCATCAAGCCTCAGTCCTCCTGAGGTAGTAATCCCAAGACTATTTATTTCCCTCTGTCTGGTTGGTACCCTTGGTCTATCTCATCCTTGGGCTTTTCAGGCCTCTCAAAAAGTGATGAAGATAATTAGGCTTGAAAAGGGGGAAAGAAAGGGGATAGAACAGAAAGGAAGGGAGGAAATGGATGGCACTGGCTGAAGACGATGCCAGATGAGTAAACACAAAATCTCCTTAGTCTGAAATATGTGAACAGAAAGAGGTTGAAAATTATTTCACTACCCTCGATTATATTTATAAATAAAAATAATAATTGTAACCTTATAGAGTCTTCAAACATTTCTGGAGAAGACAAATAAAAGTTCTGTTTAAAAACTAAATCACTTCAATTAACAAGACACAGAAAACTTGACCTTAACTGAACAACATGCACCAGTTTGTTTAGTTCCTGGGTGTGAGCAACCACACATGATCATTTCCTGCTCTTATGTGAAGTTGTTTCTAATATAATAACCCTCTTAAAGGAAGCACTGTGATGGAACCTCAACTTCTCTGTGCTCAACTGCTTAACACCACTAATACTGGTTTATTGAGTTATACCAGCTGTTCTTTCTATGTTGGACACTGCACTTCTTCTAGAAAGGAATTCTAATTATATCATTATTTGTATGGTTCTTATCAATGTGGAAGAAGCTCTCAACAGATATTGGTTATTGCACTGATTATTGTAAAAGCACAGATGGGGGTGACTTGTCTGTGCTTTACATGGCATTGATTGTTTGAATTGCAGCCTTGGTTTACAACGCTGGAATCACAGTTAATAAATCCATGGAACTTCCAGAGCTACCTGCACTTAGGGGCCTGAGGAGGTGAGGTAAGTTGGTGTGTATCTTATACCTATGCCATCTACACAAATTTACATTTCCAAATGCAATCGCAAGTCAAAGTCTCTGTTACCCTGACAAATTCTGCCTGGTAAACAAGAGTGATTTGCCTGAATGATTCGAATTGTTGTTGCCTTGGTTTGGCTAATGTAAGAGCTCCTATTAATTGCTTCTTTCACCTTAGCGAGGAAGAAAATCCTAAAAGAAAGGATGAGTTGTGATGAAATGCAGATCCATCCACTTCAGGTGAAACAAGGCCATTAGGTAACCCAGCTGGTGCTAGGTACAGGTTGTGCAAGGACCAGTCCAGCTACAAAATATAGATCCTCCCTTTTAATCTTGATAATGCTTCCTAATTGACAGAATAAATTACATGGCCCTGCTTTGCTCCCCCTCGTTTCCCTCAAAAAAAGAGTGACTAAATTGTTCTCGCAGAGGGAGTGGCTGTCTAGGGTTTTGTAAGACAACTCTAAGTGTGCAAGACGCCAGTTCTCGGTTGAGGTTGGTTGAAAAACTTCACCATGATCTTAATATTCTGCCTCCCTTAAGGAGAATAAAGAACCACGTAGATTCCCCGCTAAAGGTGAATGCACATTGGTAATTGGAAGAGATAACTGTAAGAGAGTCATTCTGCAAGCATTTATTTTAGTTGCTTGATTCTCTAGGTCAATTGCTTCTTCAGACTTTTTCTGAAATTTCCTTCAACCATTAAAAAAAAACACCCAAAAAACCCCCAAACCCACAAAAACTCCCCAAACAAATAAAAGGAGGTGATACGAGCTGGAAGTGCATTCCTTAAAGAACTCTGTTATTTCACTTCTGAAAGAAAAAAATGGAAAGGTAAGTTCATCACCATAAAAGATTGAAGGAATACAGAGAAAATCTGAACAGATCTCAAGTGCTTCAGTTTTCTTTAAATCTTACTTTCTTGCTGCCGCCAGCAAAGACTAGAAAAAGAACTTTATCAACCCCAACACTGCAGGACTCACTGAAAAGGTTTCATCTTGCTTAGCTTTATGAAGTTAAGCATCTAGTCTAAGTTCTCTTGTCAATGGGAGTGAGATAACCATCTCTAGATGTAGTGTATGCTGTCCACTTTCTCAGATGATTATAAAGAAAAATAAATAAGATTAGATTATGCACTTTTAGACAGCTAAAGCCAAGTGTATGAATTCATTCCTTGTATCTGAACTATTCTGTTGCTCACACATCACCATTTTCTGAGACCGAGAGGTGCCATGGAGCACTTTCTATATCTCTACCACCACAGAGAGAAGCTTTTTGACACTGGAGAGTTTTATTCACTACGTGAACAAACAAACAAACAAACAACTGATTTGGTCACTCAGAAGTCCTTAAATCAAAGTTAAAAGATTAATTCTGCCCCAGTCACAAGTTGTTGAACTAGATGTGTGTGTAATGTTGTAGTGTAAACACGGTCACACATCTGAAAGCATAATCCTTAAATCTGGAGATGATAAAAAATGGTTAGTTCCTTAAAGGAAATAATCTACCTGCAATATAGTGAAGTAAAGAGAAGGTAAAAATACTTGTATTTTGTCATCACATTCTCCCATCCCTCATTTTCAGGCCATTCTGCTTCTGTTGTTGCTCAGTCACAAGCAGAGCAAAGGAAGGTGTTCAAATTAAAAGTACTTTTTTATACCATCTTCACATTCTGTATCATGTATAAATTGCCTGAGCACCCTTTATTGTAAGTAAACATGAAAATACCTTTGTAAAAACATATATTGTTGCAGTGCTACCATATTGAATATATTAGCCTGGGAAGATGGCACGTGGTTGTACTGTTACCTGAAAGAGTTAAATCTAGAGCCATATGAGCCCAGCCTGACTTAAGATAACTTGTTCTTGTTCATTTAGAGTGTCTACAGTACATGTACACAGGCACTGAGTTTTTCTCTGTCGACATGATCTGGCTGGGATCACAGGGGAATTCAAAGGCTGAGAAAGAACACTAAGTTTCCAAATTCTGGAATAAAATCCTGAGGGGTGTTTTCATTAATGACATCTTGAAAGGGACAATGCTACTGTCTGATAATCATCTACAAGCAGCAAGGGGATGAAAAGCCATGGGAGAGCTACCATGTCTACAAGCCAATGCTGTGGTGCACCTCTGAAAAAGCAAAAAGCAGCCTTCTATCAGTCAAGGAATTATCAGTGGTGAAGGAAAAAGTGTAATGGTCTTCTACAAAGCTGGGGAAATCTCTCCTAGATGGCCGTGCAAGCCATTGGTGGCCCATTCCACCAAAAGATTCATCCAAAACCAAAGAGGGAGGGCCACTTGGTAGATCAGAGAAATGTTGTGTTGAGCACATGACTGGAAGCTAAAAGAACCTGGCAAATTTTCAGGTGATGTTTCCAGTATTTTTCTCAAAATGAAAAGTCAAGAACCACTACGACTGTGGTTTATATTGATATACTTCAGTTAGGAGAAGAACAATGGGATTTGGGGCTGTTCTTTGTAGGAGTGCAGTAGGTGCAAAGAAGTTACTACGTTGGCTCTCACTGGTGTAGTGCTTCAGGAGAGGAAGTGTCTTTCCTGAGATCTAGTGAAAGAAGCACATTATGCACATATTGCTATAGAAGCAAATTATCTTCTCAGGAAGATCATTTATAGTGTTGTGCAAGGTGTTTTCACCTACTATTTAATGTGGCTTGTCAGTACCTGTTGACTTAACTCATGATGGGAAAGCTGGGTGGAATGTTATCTTAGGAGAGGAGTTGTAAAAACCAGTTTTCTCCAAATATGAACGTAGATGAAGGTTTCTACAAGGGGTGTCTGTGAATCGAGGCAGAGTGGGGAAAGTCTATAAGCTCCTTGTGCAGCAAATCACTGCTGGCTGCTTCACCTCTTGGAATTCGTGGTTCCTGTCCTGTATAGGAGGACAAGGAGGTGCAGGGGCATATAGGTAAAGAACGTCCCTCTCTATGTCTTCCTTTCCAGGAGAATATGTGCAGTTACTCTGGGCACTGTCACAAATTTGTCTCAAGATTTGCTTTAAGGACATGACTGATTCCAGGGTTTTCTGCTGGTGTGATGGCAACATAATCACTGCCCTTACAAAGTCTCTCTACTAACTTTTCATCACCAGTGAGAACCTTGTTTCACTTTCCATACTGTACCATTTGAGATTGGGTTTGTTCATTCCTTTCAATAATCCCAAAGGCTTTTGTTCCTTCTCTTCAATAATTCCAAAGGCTTTTGTTCCTTCTCTTCAATAATTCCAAAGTCTTCTGTTCCTTCAGCTAAAACATATTTAGAGTTGCTAGGCTGTTTCTGTGGCCTTCCCCAAGTACTATCTTCTTCAGAACATCCCTCTCTGGAGATTAGGAAAGGAAGTAGTTCTGGTTATTTATGTAAACCAAGGATTCAGAAATCAAGAAGTATGCAATGCTGATCACAGAAGGGTAGGGGTTGGAAGGGAGCTCTGGAGATGATCTGGTGCCACCCCCCTGCTCCATCCAGCAGGGTCACCCAGAGCAGGGGGCCCAG
>JANIJG010025242.1:138791-197297 GCA_024611175.1 Megaceryle torquata | reverse complement strand
CACTTCGGTCACAACAACCCCAGTCAATGCTACAGGCTTGGGGAGGAATGGCTGGAGAGCTGCCTGGTGGAAAGGCACCTAGGGGTGCTGGTGGACAGCCAGCTGAACATGAGGCAGCAGTGTGCTCAGGTGGCCAAGAAGGCCAACAGCATCCTGGCCTGTATCAGAAATGGTGTGACCAGCAGGAGCAGGGAGGAGATTGTGCTCCTGTACTTGGCACTCGTGAGACCGCACCTTGCATACTGTGCCCAGTTTTGGGCACCACAGTCCAAGAAGGACATTGAGCTGCTGTGCTGGGGTGGGTCCTGAGAAGGGCAGTGAAGCTGGTGAGGGGTCTGTAAAGCATGCCTTATGAGAAGAGGCTGAGGGAACTGGAGTTGTTTAGTCTAGAGAAGAGAAGACTGAGAGGAGACCTTATTGCTCTCTACAGCTACCTAAAATGAGGTTGTAGCGAGGCTGGTGTTGGTCCCTTCTCCCAAATTACTAATAATAAAATGAGAGGAAATGGCCTCAAGTTGCATCAGGGGAGGTTTAGATTGGATATTAGGAAGAAATTCTTCACTGAGAGAGTGGTAAGGCACTGGAACAGGCTGCCCAGGGAGGTAGTGAAGTCATCATCCCTGGAGGTGTTTAAGAAAACGAGTAGACATTGAGGCTATGGTCTAATGGATAGAGAGCTGTTAGGGTTGGACTTGATGATCTTAGAGATCCTTTACAACCCTAATGATTCTATGCTTCTATGTAAAATAGATTTCAGTTAAACAAAATTTGCTACTCACAAATGTATATTTCAACTCATACAAAGGAGCCATTAAAAATTTTGCTACACAATCACATCCACAGAACTGAAAAAAATTCTGGTTTTAGTATTAAGAGTTACATCTATTATTGTCATCATGGTGTGGTGAATGCTGTAGTTCTCAGAATGGATATTGTACCATGTGGCTGGCATATTTGATGTGTTCAACACCACACATCCTGTGTATCAGCTATCAATCAATCCCATCTCTCATATCAGTCTATTAGCTTCTGGTGGAAATAACTGGCATAAGTTCATCTTTTTAAATACTGATTAAGTCCTACTTGTCCATGGCTCTCATGCATATAAACTGTGCATCAGAATGAGAATACCATAGAGATATATATATGCATGCATGTATATATACACATACACATGCAATCTCTAAAAAAGCAGTAGTTCAGATGCTTTTTATTGAGCTTTAAACAGAAATTAATTAATGTAGTTGTAGATATACCGCGTATTGCTCTTGGCAGTGCTAAAAATAAGTCAATTGGGTTAAACATTTTCAAGTAGAACATTTTATAACTTAAATAATATTATTTTTATTCAAGATCCCTTTTGCTTTAATGTAATTTGTCTGAGAGCATGCACTAATTTCTGTTCTCACCATAGCCTTGGGAGGATAAAAATGTTAAATACAATTCTTTGTGGGTTTTAAGATATCATCTTGCCTTATTTAGAGTTTATTATCACTACCCAGTGAGGCTTATGTACTGATAGCATTCATGATTATGAGTACATGCATAAGAAACATAAAGTACCATGTAACAAGCTTGACTATATTCTACATAACAAGATATTGAATTGTAGTCAGTATCATAAAATATTGTCAGGTTCTCATTTTCTTGACAGTTGGAGCCATTTGGTCAAGCAAACTGCTTTTCTTACATCTAAAGAAATTTATTGCAGTAAGTTGATAAATTGAAAATTTAATTTAGATTGTTAATTGAAAAGCTCTGCTAATTGAAAGTGGAAAATACAGAGTAGTCTGAAAGTATGAATGAGGAGTAAATTAGAGATAAAAGGACTGACAAGAAAAGAACCTATATGGATAGTCTGATATTTACAAATTGGGTCTTAACATAATATATAATTTTACCTTCATTTTCTGTTTTCATTGCCTTCACGTGAAAGCAGTAGCTGAATTCTCACTGTTGCAAAAGAAAGACAAATACAGTCTGCAGAAATTACTTTTGTCAGATTTAAACAAAGCATGTTGAAAAACAGTCTCAATTTTTCACCTTCTGTTTAACCTTTTCTTTAACATTTATAGCTCTCTAGTGAAACAACAGAAAGAGTATCGATAATTCTTTCTGACAGCCTATCAAAATCTTAGACTTTCTCTATAGAATGAAAATACCTGTCTTTTTGCATGGTTTAAAATATATTAGACTGCCTTCACATCTTTTATCAGTTACCTGTTTGCTTCTGACCAGTAAAAAGCTAAAACAAACTGACTTTTAATTGTAGCCTTGAAACTTAGAAATGAAAAGTATAAAAGTAGGTGAAACCAATCAACTATTGCAGAAAGCTGAGGGCAGTTCTAAAGTGCAAGAAGCTTTTAAGAAAGGGAAAATGAATGTAATCTTTATGAGAAATGTCAATTTTATTCTGGGCAACTGCAGTCAAAACATGAGGGTTCTAACTGGAACAGCTAAGAAACATACGCTCAGAAAAACTAAAAGAAGGAAATAATAATAATATGAGGAAAGGTTAACATCTTGACATTAAATTATGAGTTTTAATAAAAAATATTATATGTTTTTATGTGATCATGTATAACTGACTACTATGGCAGGTTATAAAACAGAAATGAAAAGACTCGTTTCATCTGTCAGTCTCCTGTTGCAGTAGAGCTCTGCAAGAAACCTAAATGTGTAGGTCTTTGAACTGGGCTAAATCTCTGTGTGAAATAAGCCATTTTTACTTTCAAAGTCACCATGCTAGAGATAAAAGTATCATTTGCAGACTGATTTGTTTTGTTCAATAATATAGAAAAGTTACAGGGGCTAGCTCCCACCTTTTATGACACCTTCTTTAGGTTTTTTTAAATTACTTCTTTTTCATTCAATTATTAAATGTATATATAATTGCATCATTGGAATATGGACCTTAAACCATATATATAAATCTTTAATGAGGTATAATTTTGATTACTACTACTCTGGAAAAATTATTTTCTAGAAAAACACTTCACTAGTTTAGTCATTAACAACAATTTCATAGATTTTTTTGTTGTTGTTGTTAAGCCTTTAAAACAAATAGCAATCACTAACTCTAAATAAGGCAAATATCTCAATTTGAGGCAGCTAAATCTGCTCAGAACAGTCTAATAGCTTTTCTTTTGTTGTTCTCAAAGTGACTAAATAGATAAAGCCAATAGGAGATAAGTACCTATCTTGTTAAAGATCCTTGAAGATCTCAGCTGGTGTTCATGACAATCATTGGTGCCTGGAACACGTCTCTTTTGAAGAAAGACTGAGAGACCAGGAGCTGTTTAGTCTGAAGAAGACTAGGAGGGGATCTTATCAATGCTGGAACATCTCTCCTATGAGCAAAGGATGTGAGCACTGGGGTTTTTTAGCTGGAGAGGAAAAGGTTCTGAGGACACCTTATTACAGCCTTTCCATACTTAAAGGGGGCTTTTGAGAGGGATGGGGACAAACTTCTTAGCGCTGCCTGTGTCGATAGGGCAAGGGGTAATGGGTTTAGACTAAAAGAAAGTAGATTCAGACTAGATATAGGGAGGAAATTTTTTCACAATGAGATCAGTGAAACACTGGATAAGGTTGCCCAGAGATGTGGCAGATGCCCCATCCCCGAAAACATTCCGGGTCAGGTTGGACTGGGTTCTGAGCAACCTCATCTAGTTAAAGATGTCCCTGCTCACTGAAGGGGAGGTTGGACTAGATGATCTCTAAAGGTCCCTTCAATCCCAAAGCATTCTCTCATTCTGTCACTGATGTGACAGAATTTTGCACAACAATAGATGATAAAAGCTAAATAGTATTCTGATTAAGAGGAATATGTTATTTACTTAAACATTTCTGAAGTATTCAGAAATAATATTAAACACATTTCCCTGACAGACAGAAAATAACTTGTTCCAGTGATTTTTTTCTTGTTGTTGTTAGAGTAAAATGAAACTACAAAAAGGACAATATTTCTCAGTGTAAATTGCACTGAGCAGGTTTCTCATTTATATTACTGAAGTCACAGTTTTAGTTCCTTTCTTTTAATAAACATTTAGAAAATTTGAATGCAAAGATAGTATCTTTTTCTCCTTATCATATATATAAAATATACCTTTTATATATATACTCTCCCTTTTAATTCCATATCAATGAACCAAATTCTGTTTTGTAGTTTGTTACATCCTGATATGAAGACTTTCACACAAGGAAAAAAAAAAAGGGGGCCGTTTGGCTTTACACATATCTTTGTGACCTGGTGGACCATGTTTTACAGTCTATTCCTAACTGCCTGATATTACCTTATCAAATGCTGTAAGTATGTCTTAAGTGTTGATAGTGGTATTATTACAGTATAAACTATGCAATAGATATAAATACTGTATCATATCACATCTACAGTAGGAATTAATTATCAAATTGCAAAATATTTTTCAAAAGGACTAGTATCTCAAAGTTTTCAATATTATGTTTAAATCATACTAGTGTTGACTTCTATAAAAATTACTAGTTAATCCTGTACTTTCCAGCATCATCCTGTATTTTACAATTGGACTTGAATTGCTTAAGGTTTGAAAGTACAATTTTTCTGCTAGATTAAAAAAAAAAAAAAAAAAAAAGATGCTAAGGTTTAAAGAGGAAAACTCGAAAACTCTAGGAAAGATAAGAGGAAAGTAGAGCTGGAAGTTAGTTGAATTTTTTTTTTTTTTCCAGATACATCAAGATATAGAAGAAGCTGTGTAAAACACTTCCAAACAAAGTGTATCTTAATGTCTATTTCAAAATATCAACTAGTGCATTCTATTCTTACCTATAATCTCTGAAATACAAAAAATTAAGCATTGTTGATGGTAGCCCCTGAATAAATTAGTCTCACAGTCTTCTGCCAAGATCCCAAAATGGCCAGATTGTGAAAGCTGCAGGCTGTCTGCTTTGTAGTTGACAGGTATCCTGGAGAGAACAAAGTCAACAACTGCAGCACATGTAGGCCAGAGGTATGACACTGCTGGAGATATTTTATGCATTTTATGCCTCTGACAATTGCAGTGATAGCAGATTGGAGAACAGAAATTATAGAAGTCTACATGCAAATGTTTTGGGGAAAATTTCCAGCAGTATTCACTTATGTTTAACAAGGTGATAATTCAACTTACAGTAGAGGTCTCTTCTTTCCATTTTACATATATCTAGTAATCATGTGTCTGTATAATTTTTCTTTTCAACTATATGATACAAAAATGTGGATTTTTTTTTTCTTTGTACAGTTTTGTTCAATAAAACAAAAATAATTTGAGTTTTGTAGTTTGGAAAAATAACCTTCCAAAAGATAGATATTAAAGCTCTTTATAAACTGTGGGATGACAAATATTTTTTTTATGACAGAAAGTATTGCTGTCCAGAACATCTTTTAAGAAATAGCTTTTTTTAAAAAACAAAACAAACAAAAAACTCCCACAAAACATCTAGGAAGTGCTAGCACAACATAATCAAAATGCTCCAAGACCTTTATGATCATACTGATTATATAGAGGCAATGATCAGCATCCAAGAATTAGCAGAGGAAGCTAAAGAATAAAACAAGGCTTTGTTATGCCCTTCTAATGTTTGCATTATTTATTGTGTGAATCAAGATAATCACAAATGGCAAATAGACATTTCACTGGCAAAACCATTTGAATGACCTTCATTTTGCTGATGACAGTAATCAGCAATAGAAATACAAGGTTTTGTTAAAAAAGGCAAAAGAAATCTGTGCCTGCTAATATTCTAGGAATATTTTTAATAAGTCTTTTTACAAATCTTGAAAAATAATAGATGCCATAATAGTGGCATCAGGCATAAGATGACCTTCAACAACAAATGTCCTTCAGAAACTTGAAATATTTTTGGCTACAGAAGCATGATCATCACTGACAGAACAAGAACAATTTCTAATACCTTCTCTCCTTCTTTAGAGATATTTCCACAACCCCAGAACAATGAGGAACTTCTCTAGAATTCATTAATATTATCAGGAAGGTCTTTATAATAAATTGGAAAGTATGTACTCTATCTTCTAGAAATCTAAGGAGTGTGAACAAACAGAACACATCAGATGTGAAACATGAACACATTTAGATGGCAAGTTCTGTGAGAGCTTCATCCGAAAAAGAAAATAATAGGGAGGCTTACTGAAATCACAGAATAGTAAGAAAAAAGTCTTCATCATCACCAGGAGGATCAAAAGTCTAATCCAAGTACAGAATACCCAATGCCATGTGGTGGATAATGTTGAGAGAGCACAAGGACAGACATAATGAAGGATTCCATGCGTTTCTGTTTTCAACAGGATAAAAAGCGATCACTCTGATGTGGATTACAGTTTTACTTCTGAATGTTGATCTCCCCCCACATCGTGAACAAGAACAGAGATTAAAAAACAACATCACGTCTATTATCGCAAATTAAGGGTGATAATTTGTTAATTACTAAACAGTATAAATTAATGCATGTAATAAGACCTGCAGACTAAAATGGTTTATTATGCAGTATGAAATTGTCAACAGGATTTTGGAGGCTATTTACTCAAGTAATCAATCACAAACCAAATGTTACCATGACAACTATCAAACTTCAGAATGCAGTATTTCGTATAACCTTTGGGTTAAATGGACTTTTTAAAAACTCACTTGGTTTAAAAGTTGTTTCACTACTTTGTCTTCTCTTAAAAAAAACTTAAAACCAAGAAGTGTAAAGGTTGATATTATTAATCTTCTATACAGGTAAGGCTGGTGTATGTCTATAAAGCCAAATTCTAATGCTTACCTGATTATTTGACCTGAATAATCAGAATTGCGTGGGACATGGCAATAGTCCCTCAGCACGTTTTTCCAGGCTAGTGGCTATAAAAACTAGCAGTGTTCAAAAACTAGTGAAGCTTAGCCACCCTAGCGTGTTACAAAATCTAAGCTCAGGATGGCTCTTTGGTACATTCTGATCTTGTAAGAGATTTCAGAGGTTTGCACATAGTGACTTTCATGGCATGCATGAGACTGAAGGCCATTCTTGCCCTTTTGAAGGCAGATGCTTCTCATTCTCAGTATGAATGGCTCCTTAATGTCAACACATTCTAACACCGCCATGTGTCTTGTCACTAGAGGTACAGCCAGGAAAACATCTTTGATTGGATCATCTCCATGTGTCAGCCTAGATGTCGTTCTCCTGGTTCACATTTTCAACTACATCACTCCCTCCACACTGACTCTCTGCAAGCTACAGGTGGAGGCCAAGAGGAATTCCTATGGCATCTCAACCGACACTAGGTTTCTAAGTTTCAGCAATTAAATCTCATGACTAATTTTGATGAAATTTCCAAATACCATTTTCACCACTGTCATTTCATTGTTCCTACCTCAATGCTACTGATTTCCTGTTCCATGTATTCTATAACGTTTTCTTTACTTATCTTCTTTCTATATCACAAATGTGTTGTTGATGTCACCTGCTATCGCAGCACCAAGCTATGAGCATATTCACCACCTGCTTGATTCAGGTATCAGCTTCTAGTAAAAAAGGGTGAGCTTCTCAGGACAGAGATCATCCCAGTGTCATGTCTGCATACACACTAAACTGCAGATGGACAACTTTCATTACCTTATAAACTATAAGAGGAATGAACAACTTGAAAAATAATAGAATGAATGGCATGCAGGTTAAAAGCCATTCATGAAGAATCTGTGGATGCTTGATATTAGGGTTCTATATTCATCACATCTAAGACAGCAGGAGAACTGTAATTGGCATCTAAATGAAAGAGAAACAGTTCTGAGAATTATGAAAGCAAAAGAAAGCAAAAGAGAGAGATTATAATGTTAAAAACTCTCACTTTAATAAGAATGTGCAAAGTCCTGGAAATAGAATTGGGTTTTTGGCAGGGGAATCAGCAGGTTAAATTTAAATGTTAATTTTGATCCATAGTGCAGAATGCATTTGGTAATAAAGGTTAGATACAATTTTTTTTTAGTAAGTATCCTGTCACATGGTGTGATTTATATCCTAATTAGTTTAAAATCCTGTAGCCGGTCCATCTTACAAACAATTAGCTGAGATATTTTCTTAGCCTAGCATTTGGTATGAGCACAATAATTTCTTGTTTTCCTCCTATCATCTTCATTTCTACCACCTCCTGTTAACAGTTTAAGAACAAATCCTAGAGGGAAAAAACATCCCAAGTTCCTAAATTATATTAAAGAACACAACTTACCAAATAGTAGCGTTTTTCTCCAAAACAAGTTAGCAATAGTATTTCTCAGATGACATCTGTCATTAATGTATATTGTATAAGAACATTTTGTGCAGATAAAGTTTATAGTGCTTATAATGAAAAAACCTAATTCAGTACTTTGTGTCTGAGAGACGTGAAGAATAGCATTATAATCTCTGAGCTAAATTAATCACTTCCACTGTTTTACCACCAATTGTCCATTAATATTTCAAAATCATAGATCCTAACTTCTAAAGGCATTGTGCTATATGTTTTGTACAACAGCTGTTTGGCATTATTTAAAGAAGGAAACAGTTTTTCAGACATATGTAAGACATTACAAAATAAACTTTCAGAAATGATTGCTTTAGGCTGAAACGTGACACAAGGAAATAAACTTAGCCACGCTAAAATGAATATATAGAATATATTTGGCCTTATGTCTTAAGATGAGAGCAAGAATTACTCCATCTTAAAAATTAAATACAGCTCTTGACAGAATATACGAAGTGAGATTATAAATGTTTTGTGATCACCTCTTTCGCCAAAGCAGATTCAAGATACAATAGGCACTACCCATAATGTGCCAGTTGCTGATGCTGTAAGCAAGCGCTAAGTACAAAGCAGTCATAACCTTCCATATTCAAGGTCACAATTCTGTTTGTATTCAAAACTGACTGGCATCTTCAGAAGTACACACTCAGACATCAAGTACTTTAAAGATGCATTGTTCTGTTCAAGACTAAAAATAAACTATACAAGACAACTAAAAAAATAATGAAATCAGAACCATCTTTTAAAGCTACTGATAATTATTCAAATATATTTTTGAGTAGAGATAAAAATAAAACTTGGCGATATTTGATGATTCCATTTTGTAATTACAGTTTCTTCATCTTCACTAGAAGGCTTTTCTTGGTACATCCTGAGGTATCATTTGTGGTTTTATTTCATAAGATTCCATTAGTAACACACAATCCTTCTGTGATGAAAGTATATTCTTATTAGGGGAAAACCATGCTATGTGAGTCAGGGTTGGCTACAACACAAATTCCAAGTTTAAACTAGTCCTCCTACACACTGTCTATTGCCAATAACTATACCAAAACATTTGTGACTATAATTGATTTTGAAATGAAGAGCAAACAGCATGTGGGTTCTCTAATTAATGGACTGATTTTGTGTTGAGTTACTAATATTTACAATGCAACCTATTGTGCAACTCTTAAGTTGCAGAAAATTCTGAAGAAAATAGTTCTGACATTTTCAGGTGTAAATAGCAGAGTATATGGATTTTTTGTGGTTTTAGCTAGATAGATAGATATAGACAGGCATTACAGTAGACAAAATTTTAACAGAAAACTTCAAGAAAATACTTTTTAAGTGACTCCTCTCTCAAAAAGGTGAGCAAGCCAATACAGCTAATATCTTGACAGATGGGTACTTTCATTTTTCTCTGTCCTAAAATATACTTTTGGATTCCTTCATTCCAAACCCACTTTTTCTAACCATTGCAAGGTGGTTTAAGTTATAAATGGCTATTGAAAGTACAACAATCCCTATGACATGGTAGGCTGTAACAACTCCCTTGGGAGTTCATCAATCTGCAATATCAATAGCTTCTAAATAGAGTTGTTTAATCTGATTAGGGGCAGATTAAGAAAGCAATGAGATGACAGAATTAGTCTAACCTCTTAATTATCCATGGATTATGACATTTGTCTTTCCAAAATAATATTAGAAGCAAAAATGAATATATTAAGGAAACAGGCAAGTACTATGCAAAGCAAAATTGCACTGCTTAGTATTATCATATCACCTCCCCCTCTCCATGTAGACCTCTATGGCAGTAAAATAATGTTACTAGCACAATCAAATCACTGTGTTAACCAGAAGAAAGGCACATATGGTTAAAATAAGAATTTAAGCAGAGCTTGAAGTGAGGAGCAGCACATAAACCTTATCAGTAGAGGAGTGACTCCAGGAGGCAACTGTAACAAGAACATGTGAGGTTTATCACTTATCTAATTCTCTCTGCTTCTGACAGTAATTTACTACATGCTTGTGCAAACCTTTGTGGATCATCTCATATGTACTGTAACAAAGAGGTTGGGCCAAGTTCTATCCAAGAACTCCATATATCTTCTCTAGAAAATTAGTAAATAACCATACAGCTTTTAATAATCAATTCAAAGGATGAGGGGTATAATCTCACTTTTTAGTACTTCTTGAGACATTTGTATTCAAAGCTGATGGAAAAGATGAGAGACAGGTACGACCAATCTGAGACTTACTTAGGAGAAATAGGTGACTTCCTGGAGTAATGGTACCCAGAATAGGTAGTTCCTGTAAAAACTGCACACAGCAGTCAGTGCTTCTGAGGGTACTGATATGTGAGCATTCAATGGCAGCTGTTTCAGCCTTCAGTAGAGCTGACTAAACATACAGAGAGATGTCCAGTTTGTTAATGGACACAAAGGGGAACCTCTGGTTTCTACTTGATCCTATCCCAATTAGAATTAAACAATTCAAGAAACAGAAAAAGGAGAGAGGTATTAACAGCTCCTCCCACATGGGTCAGACATAATTCATCTCATTAATTAAGAGTACATCATTGTGTGATTATGATATTTACTGTGATGTGTGATTAAGTATCACCCAAATCTGCAAGGATTCCCTCCCCACCTCCTCCCCACCCTTCCTCCCTGGGAGAAATGAAAGCAATATGAGGAAAATTAAGAGTTTATTTTGTTACTTTTTACTGCTCTTCAAACTGAGCATTGATTATCATGCACCTCCTTTTTAGGTGCAAACACAATGCGAACATACTTTGTCTTAAGCAGCATGTAATGACAGAAAGCAAACATTTAAAGTGAAAGAATTCTGTCTATAAATAAGGCTTGTAGCTCAGATGATCTATCAGCTGATAAAAGGGTCATATTTATATAGCCCATAGCATATAGTTAATTAGAAGCCTGGAGAATATTATTCATATGTAAGGGGAGAATTCTTATTCCCATTCTACTTACCTAAGTCAGAACATATGAATTCCAACAGTATGACCTTTCATTACTTAAACTAGTGCAAAAAATACAAATTTATGCCATTTAACATATCAATATAAATCACTTTGGAGAAAAATCAGGGACTAACTCTATCTCTGCTCCTGTTTGGCCCAAGAACGCTCCCTTTTATTTGGCTATGTACAAAAGTGCACTGGCAAGTACTCATCTACTGCATACTGAAAATAAAAAAATACTATTTATACCCTGAAATAATAATAAATTATATATTCTATTCCCAACTTGACAGTTTTCTCTATAAAGAGACAGAAATTTGGGAGTTGCTTAATCCACATCCCACGAATCATCTTGAATGCTCAAATGTCAAGTTGTATTTTACATGAGTCACTGACTATGTGTATTTCTTTGGTGGTACTTTTCTCTGGTTGGATTTGTATCCAAAGTCCATGAACTTTTTCTTCTTCTACTTTCTAACTACTCTTATACTTATGAAAACCTTCACCCTTCTCGTGCAAACTATATGGGGAAGAACTAGTTTCAAAATAAAAGAAATAAAGAACTGAAAAAAAAAAACCCAAAACCCCCCAAAAACCCCCCACTGTGAAGTAGCAAAGTCAAGAAAGAATTATGTCGCTTACTATTACAGAATCTTCATACTTAGTTGGATTCAGACACCCCAGTGACACCATTCATAAGATGGAAGACATCCATTTTCCTCAAATATATGGGAAATACACAGTCCAAATGTATACTGTTTTTACATTTCCCTCTTCTCTGAGTCTCTTGGCTACTCAGATCCTTCTTGCCACCTGGATATTAGCAAGACACCTATAGTCTACTTCAGGCATTGAATGATGCAAGCTAACGTGAAGCCAGTCTTCCCATTTTGTGACCTAGTTACGCAGTGCTACAGGAATGGGAGGTCTTAGTCCCAGATTGTCCCCCTTTAGGACCTTATCAACCAGTGCAGTTTATAACAGTGGCTATGACAAGGCCAAAGCTGGTGTGTAGTCAGCCAGATAATTAAGCAGCTCCCTGGAAAGCCCACACTCCCTTCTTTTGCTCTTCCTGGAGAAACATGGGGGTAGTAGAAAATGTAAGCTCAATGTATTCCATGGTTTTTGAATATAATCATTGGCAACACTTAAAATCTGTGACTATTTCTAGCTCGTCAGTAAAGCTTAAAAAATTATATAGCCACCTCAGGAGAATACTTTTATTATGCTATCTTCTGAACCAAGCAGTTTCAGCTCATTGGGATTCAAGTAATTAAATGCTTGAGCAACCCCTGCAACTCTAGGCATGAACGCATGGACACACAGTCAAGTACAAAGTGAGCAAGGAAAATACTGTTCCAATTTCTGCTCTTTCCCATCTGATAGTCAGTTTGGTCATTCTTTACTGCCCACTTGAGATAGATACTATTAGAGAAGGAAGATTGATGAATCATCTTTATGTCTGGCAATACTGTTGAAACAGATCAGATAGACTAGTATTTTTTTTTACTTCGGCAAACTTAATCCTCAGTCCAGGAAAATATTGCTGCAGTTACACTGGAATAAGACAAAGATTTTGTATTCCCAGTGAGTTGGAATCTGTGAATTATTTTCTGCAGAAGGATATATCTTGGCAGCATCACTTGAGCTGAACTTTGAAAAGCAACATTGAAAGTGCATTTTCACAAGGTAGAGACACTTGTCCTTTAAAGGTTGAGATGTGTTTCTAAGGCAGAAAGAGAAAGGAAGAGGACATGACAATTTTACAAATGAGATTTTTCAGAAAAAGTAAACCTCTAATTTTCAGAAGTTTCAAAATATACTTTATTTTTTTCAACTTGAAATCCTGAGACACCACGGAATGAAATGTTGCTGGAAACTTCTTACAAGGGGTGCTGCATTTATGACATGAATCTTAAGTACAGCTGTCTCAAGCTGGGTTCTGAAAGGCCACATTCAGGCACTATTTGGCTTTGATGAGTGCTGAGCAAGAAGCTTCTCAACATAATTTCTTGTAGGTGTCCGGCACTGCAGCAAAGTAGACAAATGCCTAATTATAGCCTAAGGAGATCCTCTTTAGGTTACTTTAGCAAGTCTTGACCTTTATCCCTTCACATATGTGAGAAATCTTGTCATTTTCTATATTATTTTAGAAATACTCAGCCTTTTTCTTCCCACTTTTCCTCCCAAGATTTATATATATATATATGTACCATTAAGCAAAGCAAATTACTTAAAAAAACCAAACCAAACCAAACCGCAAAGAAAAAAAAAAAAAAAAAGCTGTTTCAAGACAAACCTTCCTTTTCTCATAGAGATGGTTACAGCTAAAGGAAATGACAAAATGTGCTTTTCCCTATCTCCAAGCTCCCAATCACCAATCTGCAGACACATGTAGACACGACAAATTTAGCCTACAACCATCTGAGTTTTAGTACCCATTATCAACCTTTCTGCTGATCTAACATTCTGTAAATACCAAGAGCATGTTATTTTTTTTGTAGTACTCATTTTATTCTGTTTTCAGGATGAATTATTGTTTTATTGGAAATGAATGTTTTAGTTAATCTGGTAAATTGTTTTTAAACATTTAAACAATTAATTTGAATAAAAATAGATTAAAAATTAGTAAGAATTAGATATTTATATCAGAACAAGTTTAAACAAAAAATACTTCAAATCTTATTTCTTCCTTTCCCTCCCCAGCTGCACTAAATTTGGCATGAACCTAGGAGGGGTTCCTCTGTGTGTGCATTGCATTTGCATTTATTTGCTCTAAAATAATAGGAATAAAAGTTAAATAGAAATAACTAATTGAAGTGAAAAGGCTAAATTTCTTCATCATACCAAGGACTGTAAAATGACAAACTACGAAGAAATGTTTAGGTAAAACAGCTTTAAACTGATTCTCATGATCCTTATGCTGATACATTTACTCAGATCTAGCAGACTGTTACATGCAAATTCTCTAAGACAACAGGTAGATGCAGAAGCCCAAAGTTTAACACTCATCAGTGCCCCTGTCCTTTTTGAACTCATTTGTATGCAAACATCCATAGAAGTGTGGCAATGTTCGCCACAATTTAAACTTAGTGAAAAGCATTTTCACTTGCTTTAATCTTATTTTCCAATAATTTCAACAGCTGTCCCCCACTTGTTTAACAACTAGATATTGTTACCTGTACCCTTTTCCTCACACTGATTAATGACTTTTTAGGCCATACCTCCACCTCAGTCACTTTGTTTCCATGACAGAGAATCCTAGTCTTTTTAATCTTTTCTCATGTGGAACCCATATTACCCTTACTGTTCTTCATATTCTGTTTTGAGCTCTAATGATCACTTTCTGAGATGGGCTAAGTGCATGTCACAGTTTAGGGTTGGGGCAGCCCCTTAGATCTAACAGATGCTCTCTGTTAAGTCCCCTCCCTCCCCAAAGGGGAAGAGAAAGGGAATAAGGGAGAGAGACTGAGCGATTAGAAAAGGAAACTAGAACAGCTTTAATGAAAATGAAAATAATAATAATAGATTAAGTATATACATATATATACAGAACCAGTATCAAACCCAACCCCCACCTCAATGGCAATTACATCACCGTCACCACGAATGCTGTGGAGCAGACTGGGTCCTGCAGCAGTGCTCTGTGGAGCTGTGTTCAGGAGCTGGACTCTGGTACCAGATTCAGGAACACACAGATCGGGATTGAAGGCAGAACGGTCAGAGTCCTCCCTGGATGAGGAAAAAACAGAAGAGGACCCAAGCCAAGCCAAGCCGCCAAAGCAGGCCAAGAGGACAAAAAGAGGGGTAAGACACTCATGATCCCTCAGCTTTACACCCAATATGTTGTATATGGGATGGAATGCCTTGTTGGTCAGTTTAGGGTCACCTGTCCTGTCCGCTTGTCCTTGCAGGTGTGGCCTTTTACTTTCTGCACCCCCCAATGTGGTACACAAAATCCAGCAGTAGCCTTGGTCTGCACACCAATCCTTGGTACTAACTCAAAACGTCAAATGTTATCACTGCTAGAAGCAGACATTGCCTGTGAAAACAGACTGCTAACTTCAGACAATGCAGTTAGTTAGAAGAACTGAACTGAAAAGTAAAATCACTGAACAGAATTAGTTCTGTTCTCACTCAAACCAGGACAGTGAAACAGCATACACATAATATACACTGAACTCTTGGTATACTAGAAATATATGTAGTGGTGTAACCTGGGGCTTTTTTGACTCTTCAGAAAACTTTAAGAGTTTTATACTAACCTAAAGTCACTCCTGCATAGTAGCTTATTTTGAGTTCATCAGGCCTGCAAATGTATACACATATGCATACATATAAAGAAACACATGAAACCGGGACTACCTACTACTTAGCATGCATGTATTGACACTGTTTCCTGTCAGTGTATTATTTAATTGCTCTGAATAGAATGTGTCTTTGCAGACAGCTTGGTATGATCATCTCTAACTTCACAATTCATCCCTTTCTCCAAGTTCAAAATATGCTTATGTATTAAGCCCTATAAGTCCCAAACATGGGATATGGAGCCTCTGGCAATGAATTTACATTCTAAAACCTAACCTCTTAATTAATCAGCTAACAAAGACACCTCCTAATGATAAGTTCTGGGGTTTTTTTCAGGAAGCTCTGTCTTCAGTGCTTTTTTATGTAACTAGATAAATGACCTGTATATGCCACCTACGGGAAGAATTGGCTTCCTTTCACAAAAAAAACCAAAATATTGACTTTATTTTGCTGCTTCATATTTATTCTTGTGTCTGCTAATTAATTCTCTTTATTTCATAGTTCCTAACAGGTTTATTCTCATGGAAATCTGATTTTTATATAAACCAGGATTGCTCTGAAGCTCTTTTTTAAAGTTTTTGTCATACTTGCCAGTTTTCTTTCCATGGGTACTGAGGATGATACAAAGAGTATATTGCAAGCCACAGTTAGCAGTTCAACAGTTTCATATTCATGGGTGAATGACATCTGGCCTTAGCAATTTATTCCTATTCATTTTTAAAATTTGTTTTAAAACCTTTTTAGTAAGGTTTCATCTTAGACAGTTTCTCTCCCCCTCCCCTGTAATGAGAGGTTCCTTCTGCTGTGGAGCTCCTGATCTGTGACACAAGCTGCCTTGAGCTGTGACAAGTATATTATCTATACACAAAGCAGAGGTTCCTAACTCAGCAGAAGCTGGGAGCTACCGTCTTTCTGGGGCTACCATTTAGCAAAATTCTGTTTGTGGTGGGTTCAACCTGGCTGACAGCTAAGCCCCCAACCAGTCAGTCACTCAATTCCAACCCCATCCCTCTAGTGGGATGGGGGAAAGAATCAAAGAACAAATGCTGAAAACTCATAGGTTGAGATAATTTCATAAGTAAAGCACCATACAGGCTGCTCTGGAGAAAATTAACTTCCATTGCAACCAGGCACAGTACGCTTTTACAAAAGATAGCAACTCCCAGGTGCCAGAAGAGGTTATGGGCTGCCCTGTGAGGGCCACAGCCAGCTGCACAATCAACCTACTACAGCTGAGCCCATCAGCCAAGCTGGTTGTGTCTCGAGGAAAAGGATGGGCAGAAAACAACACACAGATGGAACAAAACAGTCTGAGAAACAACTCCATGAGGACCAAGGTGAGAGAAGGAGTGGGAAGAGGTGGTCAAGGTACTGCAGCAGAGCTTCCTCTGCAGCCCTTGGAAAGATCACACTAGAACAGATAGATATTCACACTGCATCCCATTGAAGACCCCATTCTAGAGTGATAGATATATGCTGAAGGAACTGTGGCCCGTGGAGAGTTCATGCTGGAACAAGATTATCCTGAAGGACTGAAGCCCATGAGAAGAACACATGCTGGAGCAGGGAAAAAGTGTTATTAAGAGGAAGAAGCAGCAGAGAGGAGTTGTTATGGATCAGACAGAACCCCCTAGCACCTACAATGCTTGCAAGGGGGAGGAGGTAGAAGAGTGGGGAATGAAGGAGTGAGGTTGAGCCTGGGAGTAAGGGGTGGGGTAGAGGGAAGTTGTTTTCATTTTTATCTGTTTCTCACTATCCAATTATAATTTAACTGGCAATAAATTAATTTTCCCCATTAACTAATATTTTCCCATTAATTAAAGTCAAGTCTGTTTTGGCTGTGACTAATTGAGTGATCTCCCTGTCCTTTTCTCAGCCTATGAGCTTTTATTATTATTATTATTTCTATTTTCTGCTCAACAGGACAGGGGGAGTGAGAGAGAAACTGAGGATGTGTTTGTCAGCTAGACAGTCAACCCACCACAGTTGTATATCTTTGCAAGGATATTTCATCATGAAGAAGAAGGTTCATACTCAATTCTGTCTGAAAAGGCTAAAGCTAAGGATACCTTTGTACCGGACTTGACTCACAATAGTTTATCCAGAATTCTATAATATATTCCAACACTTTTAGGATTAACTTGGTTATTTTGTCTGTCCATTACTACCCAGGCACAAAATTGCACACCAGAAAAACATGTAACATAATGCACAAATGAGCTGCAGACAGGCAGGGCAGAGCTGCTGTCTGGGCAATAAAAACTCAACCTCAGTCAGACTGAGAACTCCACTGTGAATATTCCTACAAATCATAAGAAATGAAAGCTTGGCTATCATATAGTTCAACACAAAACATCAAATAAACACTTCTTTATTGTCACTGTAGGTCACATGAGACTTGGAGATCTATTAATGAGACATTGTCTGCTACAGCTCTCAGCACTGACTGAGCTGAAATGAAGCCTACTATTGATGGTGGTGTGGTTTAGGCAACCCCCCAGCAAGAAAAATGTGACTACCTTCTCTTCTCTTTCCATTTTGTTTTCCTCACTGACTAGGAAAGAAAAAAAAAAAAATCTGTATAGTCCTCTTCCTCTTACCTTGCCTGGCCTTAAAAGTGTGGAGGACCCAGAGCATGGGTTTCTGAAGTTGCAGACGTATATGCTGAAGTGGACCTGGGTGGTGAGCTGTGTGGGGTAGCTTACTCACAGTAGGCCTCCAGAAGGCATTGGGGCCATAGCTGGTTCCCACACTGGGGTGCTGAGGCTTGCAGAAGGAAAAAAAAAAAAAAAAAAAAAAGATACCCCATTGGTAGCTTTGCAAACTGGAGTCCCTGATAGTAGTTGCTCCCAAAAACAAAGGGAATGAGCGAATGAGCATCAAGAACTCTGAGCCCCTGCCTTGCATAGAGATGTCCCTGGACTGACAAGGTCTACCTTTCTGTGCTATTTGAGCATTCATCACCCCCACAAAAACAAAACTAGAATCCAAGCACTACAGTAGCAGAGATGGTAAGAAGCAGAATACATTTCTTGCACAGCTATCAGTAACCCTCTCCCCATGTAACAGGGAAAAATCCAGCTTTCAAAACCATGATGCATGCATGTTGCCAATATATAATAGTCTTCTAACACATAGAAATGAGGCCGGGAAATGATTAAAAATGCCATAAAGTTCCTCAGAACAGGTTTTCTGCTGATATGCCTTTCTCCCTGAAGTATTCCCCACGCTCTTTCTGAAATATTCCTCGTCCTAATGATTTCTTCAGGCACTGCTCCTGTACATAAAGATTAGTTCCTCCTATCAGTAAAGAAGCAATTCCAAGGGAACTGTTACAGGAGAAACCCACAGGATCCAAAAATGTATGCAAAAAATATTTGCTTTTCTTCCTCTGCACCTAAGGAGGTGATTTTAACCTTTACTTTCAGCTGTGGAACTGTTACTGTTATGCACATGTTCACAATTAAAAAAGTTAATTTCTGATTTCTTATATTTTCTAGACCTGTTATACATCTATATTTTACACATTATCTTCCTTATTTAATCCACGTGCATTGTGTCCTTGTAACACTGCAGGGCTAGAATCACTAGAATTCACATGATCATCAATTCTCTAGATGCTGCTGCAGTTCTCAAGGCAATTAAAATTATGTTTCATTTGTCACTTAAACTGAACCCTTTTACCCCATAATGTTTGCTTGAAAGCTCATTGTGTTTTTAGAAAGTCACTCCTTAATTCCTGACACCTTTAATACACAATGACTGCTTTGTAGTATAGCTTGCTAGAAAAGAGCATTTTTAGTAACTCCACCAATGGAAACCTCAAAATGAAAGTGTCCAGTCTTTGTACTCATGCTGTTCTGCAAGGAGACTTGGTGCTGCAAAGTGGTGAACCATAGCTCAAGAGCACTATGTTCAGCTGTGGCTTTTATTAAGGTGTACTTCAAGCAATGACATACTACACTGTATCGTCTTGTAGTGTAAGTGGTGCCAAAGTTCATTTGGTGGATGAGCCCCTGAGTTCTTTAGAAAGCATGAAGAGTACAAGAATAATATTTAGTAAATGATGGTCTCAAATGAATTTGAACTGGAAATTAGAGATGCTATTATACTTGCCCAGAAGAGAAAAAGTTGTGAGCTAAAGGAGAGACACAAACACCAGTACCAGACATCTTGCTCATGAGTGTTTCATTAATAAATCCAGGAATTAATCTGCTCCATGTATTTCAGAAGTTTCAAATAGCTTATGAGCGGAATACAAGTCAGATCTCTTAACTCTGTGAGCCAGGTCCCAAGCAGGCACATTTAAATATCATTTTCCATATGTTTATCAAAACAAAGGAATGGATATTCACCTGTTCCCACCAATTCTCCAGGTTTAAGATGTATCAGTAATATTTTGAGCATCTATTATAAAACAGAGCACCAAGGACCTCACTTAGTATTTCAAGTTATTCTCAAAAAATAGAAATATGAGGAATAAATAAGAGCTAAACAAACACTGATCTCATCTCAAATGATGACAGTATATGCATAATAAGCTGAAAAGAGTACAAAGAAAAATAACAGTCAGATAATAAACCAGTAAGAAAAAAGAAATTTAATTTTGAGATGGAAACTATTTTCATATACCAAAAAATACCCCAAACCTGGAAATGACTATCATCCTCCCCTGTCTCAAAACGGACAAATTAATTCCATTAAAATTTTCATTAGTTAAAACATCTCTTTCCCACTGAAAATACAGTGCTAAATATTTGATGAATCTTCATATTTTATAGAATTATATTGGTCAAAAATGAATTCATTTGAAAATATATTTCACATGTTCTCCTGTTGTAACATATATTGAATTTTAAAATATTAATTTTAGAAGAAGAAAATAACCAAGATTACTGCCCTAGGTTAAAAAAAGGAAGAAGAACAAACAAACAAAACCAGAAACAAACAAACAAACAAACCCCACCACAAACCCCAAAATCAAACTAAACAAAACATGCAACCAACCTGAAAGCAAGAAAAAAAGATATGTCTTTTGTGTATTAGGAATAGAAAAGAGTATTAGATGACCATAGATAGAAAAATTACAGGTAGTTCCAAATAAATCTTCATTTGACAATTGCAATCATAATTGATACAAGGCAAGAGAAATTTTTCAGATGTAATAAAATGTTATGGGAAGAACAGCGAGTATAATACAGGGATGGAAAAATAAATCAATTATTATTCAAATATTGTGAGAATATGATTCATGAGCAGAATCTGTAACGCTTTAAAAATAATGTGGTTTTACCTGACTGGAGTGGATGTTTTCAAGGAAATAGCTGAAGAGTTCATCCCCACAAACAAGGGACCTTGGCTTTAGTCAAAGGTCTGAATCAATCTGAGAAAGTTTTAAAGGATTTAAAAGGTCAAGATCAAGTTTTGATATTAGAGAAAGGTTCTGATAAAGAGATTGCTGGGGATACTAAACAAACAGTGTCTTGATTCAAATCTTACACATAGCCAAAAAACAGTTAACTCAAAATTCTTTGGTACCAACAACAGAAGTTAAAGTTAAAAATATTTATGCTACTCATGAGAAGTGGGTATTATTAAAAGATACAGTTTTGTCATCTCTTTCTGGGAATGATTACATGCCTAGTTTACATGGTAATGTCATCAGTGGAATATAACAGCATTTCTTAAAAGTTTTTAACTTCTTTGCACTTTCATCTCAGCAAGATTTTTAACAAAAAGTTGCAGGGCACCATAGATGGAATAAGATTTGAATCACCAACAGATCTCTAAAAAATCATAGAATCGCAGAATAGAATCATAGAATGCCCCAGGTTGGAAGAAATCTCCAAAGGTCATCTAGTCCAACCCCCTTGCAGTAAGCAGGGACACCCTCAACTAGATCAGGTTGTTCGGAGCCTCATCAAGTCTGACCCTGAATGTCTCAAGGGATGGGGCCTCTACCACCTCCCCACACAACCTCTTCCTGTGTTCCACCAAATTGCAGTGTTCCATCATATTTGGTTATGGGGCATAAACGCATTACTAGCAAAGTCCAGTAGGGATCAATCTAACATCGAAAATATTCAGTAATTTTATCAGCAGTCTAGGTGATGCCTGGTGATGTCTGCATATAACACAAGTGTTACAGTATAGTAAAAATAAAAACAATTTTCTGTTACAGAAAGGTGTGAATTGGCTGGTTAGGATGTTGTCAAAGCAACAATGTGTATTAGTATGGCAAAATGCAAGGAAATGCACTCAGTAACACTGAAGATTTTACCCTGATGGGTAGTAAAGTTTGCTCCAGAATGCATCAATCAAAGAAAGTCTATTGAGTCACTGCAGGGAAGAGCTTGGACATGAGCTCTAGTGTCAATGATGAAATTAAATGGATTAGGTTTTCCTTGGTTATATAAAATGGAAATACACATAAGCTAATTGGGAATTTCTTGGAAAACTGCAACACATATGTATTGTTTGGGAATTGCTTAGTACATGCACAGTGAGTCCATCACTTTTTGGAAACTTCACAGTATACCGCTATTTGCGAGTGTATTTTTCTCAGAATTTTTTTTTTTTTCCATCCACAGCATGCACATGCTGCATATGCCTCAGATTTTTGAACATGTGGCAGCTGTTACAGCTTTCTGCATATACTGTATGACCTGTTTGCCGTATGTCTGAAACCTTCCCTTTAGAATAGGGCTGACACATGCCTGGAAATCCTGGGCAACATTCTCAAAGTTTGCCAGGACAAGATTTCCAGGTGGGGAAAGAATATATAGCTGGAGAAAGAAAATAAAAATCAATACCTAGCCTCCTTGCAACTAGTAAACTGTAGACCTAGGAGGAATAAGAAAATGAAATAAAACTAGCAATGCCTTTTTACCTCTAAGGGCTAGATGCCTACAGGTGGTAGAAAGTTAGGGTCGGGGCAGACTGTTAGACCTATAACAGATGCCTTGTGTTAATCTTCCTCCCTCCCCAAAGGGGAAAGGAAAGGGAATAAGGGAGAGAGACTTAGCAATTAGAAAAGGAAACTAGAACAGCTTTAATGAAAATGAAAATAATAATAAAATAGAATATATACTAATATATTGGAGCAGGCACCAGGAAAGTCCCAGACTGGGACCTGCAGCAGAAGGGAGTTGTGTTCAGGAGCTGGAATCTGGTGCTGGATTCAGAAACACAAAGCTCAGGATCAAAGGCAGAATGGACAGAGTCCTCCTCAGATGCTGGCTGTTGAAGAAGAGGGGAAAAGACAAGTGAAAGCTTAACACTTGTAATCCCTCAGCTTTATACCCAATATGACATATATGGGATGGAATGCCTCACTGATCAGTTTGGGGTCACCTGCCCAGTCCTCTCCTCCCTGCAGGTGCAGCCTTTTACTTTCTGCATCCCTCAACATGGTACACATGATCCAGCAGTAGCCTTGGTCTGCACACCAATCCTTGGTGGTAACTCTAAACATCAAGTGTTGTCACTGCCAGCAGCAGACACTGCCTGTGAAAACAGGCTGCTAACTTCAGACAGTGCAGTCAGAAGACACGAGCTGAAAAGTGAAATCACTGAACAGAATTAGTGTTGTTCTCAAACCAGGACAACCATGTCCCACCATTTGGTGCCTGTGCTCCAAGGAGAGATTTTATTAGATTTCTAGAAAAGGTCCCCAAAATGACTGACAAAGGCATGCCATAAATTCAGTCTCTTTTGTTTACTATGGAGGAGAATAAGGATAAACCTTCCCAGTGTACGCAGAGTACCCATACTTTAAAGTAATCTTAGTATCTTCAGTATCACAATTCACCCATGATACATGAGCTGAAATAGTTAAAAATTCAATACATTAAGCACCCAAAAAAGGTGCAGTTTCCATGTATTGACAACTAATAACAATTGGCCTGGAAGGTGGCAAACTCATTCTTGTTTGGAGTGTTTAAAATAGGATTCAATATACTTTAATGAATCTTTTGAAGGTGGCAGTGTGGTATCTATATAAGGAAGCTCAGGCTGGTGGCAACTTTATTGGATTAAATAATTCAACTAGCATGTAATGTGAACCATGCAATATCATAGGGCCAAACTCGGAACTCTCCTGATAGAAAGCTGTGCTTTCAGTAATAGCTTCTCTGTTGTGTCATTAATATTTGAAGCATTCTGTGACAGAAGGGAATCTAAGCCAAGCCTGAATTTAGTGGTAAAGGTGCATTTCAATTACCCTAGTAGATCTGGCAGTAGCAAGGGTTGTTAACCATTCTCATTTTCATGACCATGATGTTACAAATACTGTGGGAAGCAAATCAAACCCCCTCATACCTGACAAGTAAAAAGAGTGACTGGCAATAAACCATGGCACTGCTCAAAATGAAGAGCTGGTTCTTCCATTGTAATAAATCAATATTACTTCATAGATGATGAAGTCTTTTGGATTTATGCCAGGTAAGGGTCTGACCAGCATGTAGCATTTTGAAATCTGAAGAAACCATTTTTCCTGGCTGCAATACATCTCATTCGTCATAAAAACACAGTAAAACATTTAGAAAGGTTACTTAATACATTGTCAAAGTAAATGCATCTCTGTAAATCAGAGTTAGCACAGCTATGTCTCAGGTGATACTAGTGTTGCTAAGGTAACTACTAATTTCCACCCTTGAGTAAATAGTTACATAAAGCTGACAGCTTACTCAATTTCATGTGTTAGACTCTGGGGCAGAGCATGCCTTTTATTTCCTCCTGTGATATTGACCCTAGTTCAGGTTCTGCACCCACTCGGCTGCTTAAAATCAGAGGTCACTTTCATCACCTGCCAAAAAAGCTATCAAGGTAACAATCAGAAAATCAGATCCCTCTGTTCTGCCACTCTGTCATATTATTTGCTTTTTTATTTTGTGTCAGGTTATGAGTCAAATTTCTTGTCTCTAACACTGAAGCTTAGAAACAGATTTTCCAAAATATCGTGTAGATGATTTCCAAGTAAAGGCACACAGCTGCTGTCAACCTGGTTTCCCCACTTAATTTGAATCACCGATAAGTAAACCCACTTGTCTTTTCCTTTTACACTTGTTGAAATCTTTGGTGGGCAGCTCTTAGTATCTTTTTGATAATACACAGTAGTACTTACATGGTTATTGGAACTTCTCTAAAACTATTGTTTCAAGTGCAAATTATTTAGTGGCAATAGCAGCTTAAACTATTCTTTCCCTTGTCTTAGGGTGCACTTTGCTTTCTACCGTGCTAGCACAATCATTTGCTAGCCTGGGTTACACCTCTGATTAGGATTCCCTTTTAAAAATGAAAAAACGCCTTCCATGACTGTCTTTTTTATTAGCCCAAATCAGTTCCTTGATTGTGTTGAAAGAATGGCCCTATAAACAAGCATCTAGAAAAAAAAAAAAAAAAAACAAAAACCAAAAAACAGAGGATGTTTGTGTGCATGGCAACAGGAAAATAGAGACATGGGAGGAAATGGGCAAGGAAAATCACTTAATAACTCAGTTTTACTACATTCACACCTAGCCATCCCAAAACCACAATCCATATTTTTTAATCCTTCATTTACCCTTTCCTTCCTCACTTAAGAAAATGCTAGACTGTAGCTTTCATATTTAGTTCTTGCCTCAGTTTTAGATTACATGGTATGAATATGCATAGAAAACATACGTGAAGTGTACTACTCTGATCTAATGCATCTGCAGCTAAATTCAAACATAAACTTTGAATTTCATAGGGGGACATCAATTTATACCAGTAGAGGAACTAACTTAAGAAGATACAACTTAGTTGGACAACAACCATCTGCACACTTGTCAGGATTGTTGAAATAAATGCTGAATAGTCATTGGCCTGTAGCTGCTACATGAAATGAGTTTTGAATACAACCATTTTAATATCTCTTGGAAATGCAGCGCAAAGAAAAAAGAAAAAAAGGAAAAAACAAAAAGCCTGGGTTCATGATAAAAAAAAAGAATTCTTCATATCGTTAGCAAAAATAAAATTTACTTTATGAAATACCCATCTGGATCTGATGGTCACCAACATAGGAAAGTTCATCAGGGTTGTCAGGGGCTGCATTGATCATGCACTGGTGGAGTTTACTGTCCTAAGGGATACAAGTCAGACAAGGAGCATAGTCAGGACACTGAATTTTAGGAAAGCAAAATTCCAGCTCTTCAAGGAGCAAATCAGTAGAACACCCTGGGAAATGGTCCTCAGGAACAGAACAGAGCTAGCAGATTTTTAAGGATGCTTTCAGTAGAGTGCAAGAGCTCTTGATCCCCAGGTGTAAGAAATCAAACAATGAAGGGAAGAGACCAGCATGGCTGAGTTGAGTGAGACCTGCTGGTTAAACTAAAAGGAACTGCACAGGCAGTTAAATCAGGGACAAATATCTTGGGAAGTGTATAGGGACACTGCCTGGTTGTGTAAGGATGAGGTCGGGAATGTCAGGGTGTGGCTAGAGCTGAGCTTGGCAAGGGATGTGAAGAATAACAAGAAGGGCTTCTAGAGGCATGTCAACCAGGAAAGGAAGGTTAAAGAAACTGTACCCCGCAATGAGCAAGAAGGCAAGCTAGTAACAGCAGATGAGGAGAAGGCTTTGGTTCTCAGCTTATGTTTTTGCCTCGGTTTTCACTGGCAACCTCTCTCCTCACACCTCCTGAGTTGAAGGACCACAAAATGGGGACCACAGGAGACAAAACCCCTCCCCATGGTAAGTGAAGACAAGGTTCATAACCACCTGAGGAAGCCAAACAATTGCAAGTCTATGGGACTTGATGAGATGCATCCCAAAGTCCTGAGGGAATTGGCTGATATAGTTGCCAAGCCACTCTCCATGATATTTGAAAGGTCCTGGCAGTCAAGTGAAGTCCCTGGTGACTGGAAAAAGGGAAACATTGTACCCATTTTTAAAAAGGGTAGAAAGGAGGACCCTGGGAACTGCTGACCTGTCAGGCTTTCCTCTGTGCCTGGGAAGATCATGGAACAGGTCCTCCCAGAGCTATACTAAGGCACATGGAGGACAGAGAGGTGATTTGAGACAGACAGCATGGCTTTACTAAGGGCAAGTCCTGCCTGATCAATCTTGTGCCTTTCTACAATGGAATGAGTATATCAGTGGACAAAGGACGACCTATGGACGTGATCTATCTGGACTTCTGCAAGGCCTTTGACATGGTCCCCCACAACATCCTACTCAACAAGTTGGAGAGATACAGATTTGATGGGTGGACTGTTCAGTGGCTAAGGAATTGGCTGGATGGCTGCATCCAGAGAGTAGTGCTCAATGGCTAAAAGTCCAGATGGAAACCAGTCACAAGTGGTGTCCCTCAGGAGTCTGTACTGGGACCTGTCTTGTTTAACATTTTTATCAGTGATATAGACAGCAGGATTGAGTGCACCATCAGCAAGTTTGCAGATAACACCAAGCTGAGTGGTGCTGTGGATACACCAGAGGGATGGGATATCATCCAGAGGGACAAGGACAAGCTGGAGAGGTGGGCCCAGGTGAACCTCATGAGGTTCAACAACAGCAAGTACAGGGTCCTGCACCTGGGAGGAGGTGATAGAGGACAGCCCTACAGAAAAGGACTTGGGGGTGCTGGTAGACAAGAAGCTGGACATGAGCAGACAGTGTGTGCTTGCAGCCCAGAAGGCCAATCGTATCCTGGGCTGCATCAAAAGAAGCATGGCCAGCAGACTGAGAGAGGTGATTCTGCCGCTTTACTCTGCTCTGGTGAGACCTCACCTGGAGTACTCTGTTCAGCTCTGGAGCCCTCAACACAAGAAGGACATGGACCTGATGGAACAGGTCCAGAGGAGGGCCACAAGGATTATCAGAAGTCTGGAGCACCTTTCCTACAAAGACAGGCTGAAAGAGGTGGGGTTGTTTAGCCTGGTGAAGAGAAGGGTCTGGGGTGACCTTATAGTGGCCTTCTAGTACCCGAAGGAGGCCTACAAGAAAGCTGGGGAGAGACTATTTACAAAAGCATGTAGAAATAGGATGAGGGACAATGATTTTAAACTAGAGAAGGGTAGATTTAGATTGGAGATTAGAAAGAAGCTGTTTACTATGAGTGTGGTGGAACACTGGAACTGGTTGCCCAGGGAGGTGGTGGAGGCCCCATCCATGGAGACAATCAAGATGATGCTTGATGAGGCTTTGAGCAAACTGATCTAGCTGAGGATGTTCCTGCTTACTGCAGGTGGGTTGGACTAGATGACTTTTGGTGATCCCTTCCAACCCAATGCATTCTATGATTCTATACACACTATGACTAATAGAAATACAAAAGCATATTTTTGGTTATTTCATTTTCACCAGTATAAACAAGACAATTTCCCAGGTATGGAATTAAAATTATCTGACCTAAATTCCTGGATATTATACCTATTTTGAATATAGTTGCATGAAAGATACTTAAACTGGTTAGTTATGCACCCATCTCTATGCTATCACTATATTTATGCTGCCTATTCAGAGGACAAAAAAAACCCCACAAGACATAGGCAGCTTGTCAGATGTCCTGTTTTCCCCTGAAATAGAGAGCAAATCACTGTCTCGCACTGAAGATAGAATCCTATAAGCATTAAGCTGCAACAGTCGAAATGTGGGGTTGAAAACCTTTGTCATGAGATTTATAAAATGTTTCAATTCTAGATCAGAAAATTACTATTTTTGGGAGATACCGATCCCCATTCCAACCCCACATGCGGCACCAGTGATTGCATGCAACACCTTTATATTTGTGAGAAAATATCATGGATTCTCTCAAGGAAAACACCTAAGCAAACTTCCTTTAGCTTTAGTGTTCAAGGGCGGCCAAGGTCTGTGAATCAATTAAGGATTCCAGAAAGCTGCCAGGAGGCAGGAGGGAAGCGAGTATTTATTTGCACAACCCCACTGCACTCTGGAGTCTTTTCTTGAATGGTTGTTTTCTATTCCTATTTAGTCTTTGAAATCTAAACCAATAACAGACATGATTTTATTAAGCGGACAGATGCCCTTAACAAACCAGACTGGAATCATCATTTCCTTTGACATAAATTTATGGAGCTGTTGTCAGATGGTAATGACTTTCAGTCATCACCATTTCTGAATGTGAGGCTGTGAATTGTGTAATAATGGGCTCTGTGTTGCATTACCAGTTTCGTGAGCCATGTAGTGTCCTGCATCTATCTTGGAAAGAACAGATCTTGGTGTTTGTTACAAAACGTTAGTAATTTAAGATTCTTCATTCAATGTCCATCTAATATGTACAGAATAAATAATTAAGTTTCCTGCAGTCATGATTGACTTTTAAAAAGAAACTTAGAACATAAGTCCTCTTTAATTAGTAGTTTTTGACATTATCACAGTTAAAACATCACTTCGTAAAAAAAAAAAAAAACAAAAAAACAACAACAAAGTTTAGAGCAATGGTTTCCATCTATGGAAAGTGAGTAGAATCAAGGCCCATCCTCAGGCTTATGGCCATAGTACCATAAGGAAAATGGACACAGATGTTTGTGTCATGCTGAATTTTCTGAAAAACTCTTCAAATAAATAGTTTTCTATTTCTTGAAGAAAATTAATTAGAGAAGTATATTTTCCTTTAACTTCATATTACAGTGCAAATTAGTGTATGGACAGCAAGGACTTTATGCAATACTGACCTGTAATACTATAGTATTGGCATAAACAAAAAATTTTTATTACTATCATGTCTTTTATATTAACTTATTTTGCAAGTACACCTGGATATTCATGTCTCATGGCAAGAGTGATGCTGAAGACAAGTCACCTTAAATACTTATGACTGCAAAATTATCCTCTATTAGCTCTCTGTCTGGTTTTGATTCAGAGCCTGTGCAAAACTACATGTGTTTACCCCGAATGGACAATAATACTGTGTTTGTTTATGGACAGATTTATGTAAGACCAGTTGCATACTGTCAAGTGCACACTACCATTAACAGGCAAGGGAGTTTCGTCCTTCAGGGAATGATCCTATACCGGGGTATCAGGTCTTCTGAAGATGTGCTCATTCACCCAAACATTCTCCCAAGTATATGCATATATATTGCAGCTATATGCATTGGTTTGGTATCACAGGAGTTAAAAGAGGAAGAAATTTGGTGACTGTGATAACCAAAAGCAGTCTTACATACAGTAACATACTGGGAAGCATGCCAAAATTGCAATGATCCTCAGGGAGAACGTCACAGAATGAAAAAAAAATTATCAGCTTATTCAGAAATGCATCCTAAATTATTTGAAATGATTGAAGTCTTTCCTCTTTCATTCAGATGACCATAGTTTTACTAACACCTCAAATAGGTTTTAAAACTCTGATTTTCCTACACCTGTGTATGAGAACAAAGCCTTCTGTACTGATGATATGAATAGCATACAGGAGATCAACATTACGCTGTTCAAAAGATTACTGGACATGCAATAGTCAAAACTAAAACAGTCAAATGTAAGAAATTTCCTACATATGATCTAAGTCAGTATGACTACATATGGGTTAACTACTACAAGGAATAAGAATTACTCCAATATATCTTTAGAGGTAACTGAAACCCCTAAAAGAAAGTACTTGAAAATATTTAGTAATATTCCAGGATAAGAAGATTTGAGAGTTTCTAAGACAGAAGTCACTCAAACTTGTGCACTTTTCAGCCACTAAATGAGTTACTAATACTTCCTACCCAAGTTCTTCCAAAGGCCCAGATTTTATTAACTGGGCATAAATTAGCATGAGCTCCATCCTCAGTTATGCTGTAAATAAAGCTAAGATACGTGTGTCATGTGCCGATTTGCTACAATTTGCTTTTCAAAGGTCAAAAGACTGTCTACAATGCTTTTTGGAGGACAGTGACCCTTGTACATCCTGCCCTACATTCACACAAACAGGAAAGTCTCTCTAAGACCTCCTCTATGTATGTATCAAGCAATAATTACTTTTTCTTCTTGGGAAATGACAGATATGACCATCTAACAGGCCTTTTTTAACATTATAAACTTGGCTTCTAGAATTCTGTGATCACCATCTTCTTCTTCACATTACCACTAAATATGTCATTTTGGAAAGGCTTTGGAAGTTATCTATATCCAACTCTTATCTCAACGCAGGGATAATATGAATTTAGCTATCTCTGGAAGTGAAGAACCCAAAACTCTCTGGACAACCTGGTCCAGTGTTTAACCATCCTCACAGTAAAGATACTTTTTTTCTTAGATCTAATTACAATTTCCTTTGCTGTAGCCTTTGTTCATTACCTCTTGCCCTTTTGCTGTGAACCTCTGACAAAAGTCTATCTCCATCTTCTCTATAAATACTGTTTAAAAAGTTGAAAGTGACATTTAGATCTCCCCCTAGTCTTATGTTCTTCAGTCTGCCACTATTGAGCTTCATGACATTTCTGTCAGCCCATTTCTTTAGATTACTGAAATATCTCTGAATGACAGTCCTTCCCTCCAATGTATTGATTGGTCCCTGCACTGGTGTAATCTGCAGACTTGGTGAGGATTTATTATCATTCCCACTACTCAACTCATTAAGGGAGACATTAATCAGTATTTGCCCCTGTACCAACTGCTGAGGAATGCCACTAGTAATCACCTGACAGTTGGAATTCACACCACTGATCATAGTCTTTTGGCAGCCTAACAAGTTTTCCAGCTGTCTGGCCTATTTTTACCACTTTGGCTACAAAAATAGTACTACGGGAAACCACGTCCAAGGCTTTGTTACAGTCAGAGCACACAATATCCTCTGCTCTCCTCTCATCCACCAAGTCAGTCATCTCATCCTCAAAGACAATCAGAGGTTGGTAAAACACAATTTTCCCTTAGTGAATGCAAAGTAGCTGTTACCAGTCACCCTGGGTTTTGTGTCCCTATGAAGGGCTTCTCAGTAGAATTTACAACATAACCTTCTTCAGGGCCAAAGGTGGACTGATTGGCCTATACTTCTCTAATCTTTAATGTATGTAGTTTGTCATTTTCTAGTTATCAGAGAGACCCTTGAATGGCCATAACCTCTCAAAGATAACAGAAAACTGCCTTGCAATGACTTCAGACTCTTCCCTCAGCATCCTTGAACATATCCAGTCTCATGGGCTTATGCTTCTCCTGTTTGCTTGAGTGGTTCTTTGACTGGTCTTCCTCTAGCATTGGTAATGTTCACTCCCAGAGACTCTGACACTGGACACAGAATGTCAGGGGCCTGAAAGTCAATGTTTTGTCAATAAAGACTGAGCTAAAGAAGGCACAGGGTCTTTCCATATCCTTTGTTGTTAAAATGCCTAACCCAGGTCATTTGTTCCTTCTGTATCTTCTTATAATTTCAGGAAAAATAAAATCATGTTCTCTGTAATGCTCTTAAACAAGTAGCATATAAGCTTTTTAAATTGTATTTACACACCAGCTGGGAATGAAGATGGATTGCTGTAGTAAAAAAGTTCATTGTGAGTTTTTATTGACATAGTATTTCAATATATAAAACAAAACTTTTTTTTTGTTACCTCTTTTTACGGTTTACAGTGTTGCTAGATAACCCCTGGCCTCCTGTAGTTTAGGAAATATAGCCACCTTTGATCCAGCATGACATTTCAAATGTTTAGTTTCTCTGCACAAATATTTTATGCTATACATTTACTGGTAAGGCTTGGCTAGAAAGAAAATAAATTGCTCTAAGATTACTAAAACAGAAAATTCTCAAGGTAAAGAGATCCATCCCACCAGAAAATCAACCAGTGGTAAAATATTCACTCCTTATTCAGGAATTATGCAGTAATTTTTTGTGTACCACGAAGCTGGGAATGACAGCTTCATACTAGGAATTAACCTTAAGTTTTTTTGCCAAGAGAGTTTTCTTACAGAGATCTGGGAGGCGAGCTGTTACCATCAGAAAGGTGTACTTAATGACTCAGCATAGACACAATTATACAGAGTGAGAACAAAACTCCCTTGTTTAGAGAATATTAACATTTCAAAAATCAAACTTTCAAAAAAGCCTAGGAAAACACCATTTGCAGTTCTACAAGAACTTTAAGTCGGCATGCTATGCCTATGCTTACAGGCTGGCTTTAATCTTATGATTTTTTTTTTTTTTTTGCTACAATACTTGTGCCATTCAGAGCACACAATAGACACTTTACTCTTCATAACAACCAGTCAATGCTTTCTTTAATTCTCCTCAGGATATGTCCCTTTGTTCAGGCTTTATTTACTATGCACTTTCTAAACCTGCTCTGATTAGCATCACACAAGGACTCCGTGTGAGAGAAAGAAATATAAGTGCATTCTCCCTGGCACCATTCAATTGCTTCAGAATGAGAGTCCTGCAAATACCAACTTTTTCAAAATACGTGTTCCAAATTATCCACATAAACAACACTGGAATACATAATCATCTCTCTCTAACTTATACCCAGAACAAAAAAATCCACATTTTAATCCCTGAAAAAGGGAGGGCAAATGGTGGGAAGCAAACATGAACACAATCATTTGTGTAACAAGGAAAAGAAGTAAAAGGGTGAATCAAATTGTCAGGTGGCTCCTGAGCATAGTCATTTTGTTCATGTAAACCCAGGTTTCCTATCATGCCATACCCTTTTACCACCTGAAGAACAAGTCAAAATCAATTTCTCATTCCTCACTTGCTGTTGACATCACAATAATTTCCTTTGACTGTTGGCAGCATCTCAGTCTTCCTGCTTACAGATCCATAGTCTCCCTCACATCCGTAAGTTCTACCTTTTTCTCTAGTCAGCTTTCCAAAATCTTGGTCCTCTGTCCTTCAGCTGTTACCTTTATGGCATTCAGGATCATCCAGCATCTCTCCTTGAAGCTGTCAGTACTATACAAAGTTAAGGGAGACATTTAGAGCAAAGGAAGGAAAGTTTTCTTCCTTGCTTTGACATTCTTCTCTGATTGGACATCTATTAACAGCCCAGAGCCAGAATTGCAGAAAAAAATTACAAAAGTTATTTACCTAACTACGGCTTCAAAATCTGGAAACAGAACTGCAAAGTCTAATTAATTTTGCTGAATTTTCCTTATTACAACCATTTTGAAGATGGCTTTCCAGCCATTTAGAAGTCAACATGATTTTCTATATAGCCACACTTCAGGTATAAACCATCAAATTCTATATACTTATACAGGTTATCAATATACAGGTAAATTCATTTATATATATTGTGTGTATTTATAGTTGTACATGCTATATATGTGCATAAATATATATATACAGTTAGTCTCCAGGAAAAAGAAAGCACTTTTTATCTATTAATGTGCTTTGTCTGTTAGTCATGATTTTCTCAGTCTTTCCTGATCTTTAGATACAAAGTAGTTCCTGAGCAATCTGAGAGGACTAACTTTCTGTCACTTTCTTCAAGAATTCGGGGGGGGTGGGGGGAAGAAAAAAAAAATTTTTTTTTCTTCACCCCAAACCTCTTATGGGAAAATGTTGTCTTAAATGTTTATAATGTGAGGCCTCCTTAGCTTGTGTTATTGTTAGGGGACATGGCATCCCTCAAAAGTATTCTATTCCCAGGGCAAGAACATCAAGGTGTCTTCATGCTGTCCAAGAGGGAATTAAAAAATGAAATTTCCCAGGGGCCAGCATCAGAGATTGCAATGAAAGTTAAAATTTCAGCTACATATTCCTCAAGTAGAGGCTGATATTTGACTAAAGATCTGCACTGAGAAGGCCTGAATATCCTAAAACAATGGACACCTGCTTTCACACTGCAAATAAAATAGATGGAACTGGTCTTTGGCAACCTCTATCTATCATAAAGGAAGACTGGCCAGTACCACAATTTTGACTGATCAAGGAACATAAAGGCTAGAGGGCTACCAAAAGATGAGGAATAGTAACTTAGTCACTGGAGAAAAGTGAGAGGGGTTGTAAAATGCTATGGACTAACTCAGACATTCTGTTATAAAATAGTTCAAAAAAAAGAGAGTGAGAAAAAGGTAATAGAGCACTGATCACACACACCCCAAAGCATCACCTGAGCATTGATTTTCCTCAGCTTGGTTCTTCTATTTTTATCAAAACCTGTCCAATTATTACAGGTGAGATAAACCAGGACATTGGTATATCTTCCAGTCTCTATAGGTACAGCTGAATAAAGCAGAGTCTATATACCATATCATGTTCTGGAGGATCTTTCTGTTTTAGACATAAAGATAAGTCATAGATAGAAAACAGCTTGCAAATTGCCTGCCAGTTGGTCAGGTAAAGAAGTAGAGGATCTTTCTGGTATACAGTGGTATTATAGGATTGCAAGGTGTATTATAGGTAAGCTTAAGAAAGAGAAAAAGAGAGAAAAAAAAAAGAAAAAAGAAAAATAATACTGCCTGAAAATACCACTCTCCCTTGACATCTTTCTATTTTTAGATATAGCAAGTGATATTGATCTAGTTGATAAATCATTTATTCCATTCATCCATGATGCTTGGAAACATTCTATTTATAAAGTCTAGTGGAAATAGAGGTGTCTCAGTATGGTACTTATTTTGGTTTATCCAATATTATTAATAATTGTATAGTTACAATATTAAAACTGAACTAATTATATATTTTAAAAGTATTTAATTGTAAGTAACATTTGTTTAAATAAGTATAGCTAGTTTTCAAGCTCATTCATTATTAAAATGAAGGAGGAATAATTCCTTTAATACAAATTTTGAAACTGTCTCCCCAGAGGGTGCGTAGAAGGTGGCTGTGAACTTCATTTTGATAACGTAAAGAAAATATTCACTTGTTCACAGGAGTTTCTTGCTTAGAAATGTGATGTGTGTCTGACTTTTCCTTTCTGCTCTGGATTTATTTATTTTTATTAAACAAACTTAAACATAATTCCTTCCCATTTTTTCTCAAAAGTTCTGGATTGCTGGAGTTAACAGTAGACCCAGCTTTACAGATTTTAGGAGGTGTCTCTCTCTAAACTGATCCTTTTTCATGAACTGGTTTTAATAATATATTTTTTTGAGACCGTACCATAAAACATATAACAAATTATTTGACAATATGACCTTTGTGGATGCAGGGTTTAGTTTATATGTCTAAAAGTAGATTGCACAAATTAACATGAAATCTTTTTATTCCTTATATAGATTTTAAATTATATTAAACATCATCATCAATTTAATAACTACACATAATGTAATAGAATTATTATATTTAATAGAATGAAATATTTTCAGGACTAGATTACCACCTATATTTTTAACAATATCAAAGTCAGTTATTGATGGATGAGAAAAATCAAAACCTATCATATTTGGGACACCAAATTGTTAGCGATTAGTGAATATTATTTACCTGAGCACTTTGGGTAGGTTATTGACAATGTCAGTTAGATTCCATCCCCCCCTCACAATCAGCTTTTTTGATCTTCCAAAATTTAAAAATTCTTTTGTCATACCTGTGCTACATTCAGTAAATGTTAATCTTGTATTTTGATCTCACAGATGCTTTTTCTTCTTTGCCAGCTAAAGGTAATACAGTCCTTAAACAATGAACTGCAAGAGCTTTAAAACTCTAGACATAATAAGCAGATGAACTTCTAGTGAGGTAAAAGAATGAGGAATGAAAGTAACTGGATTCAGGTCTGAAATATATATTGAACACCCTCAAATGAATACCTGATAGAAGATTTTATGTAGTAAGTGAAACCTGAAGGAGCTAAAGGAATATGAAATACAGAATACAGGCAACCTAGACATTATCAGAGAAGATGAAGATCAGATGAAATGTCATGATGCCTGCCAGAAATAAGGTCCATAAACTGACCAGAGGCTACAAGAAGTCCTGATGTGAATGGTTCCACTAATGATTTTTATTTAGATAAAGGATGGTATTTTTTCTGTCATGACTCAAAGATGGCTATGTCAGGGTAGGACTAAAATACATTATGGTGAGTACATAATGTTAAGCACTATTTTAAAGTTCATAGATGAAGATTATATATATACAATATATACAAGACAAAAATAATTTGGAATATTTTTGAGTGTTCCACCAGCAGAAGACATACGCAGATTATTCAAAAAGAGATACTCAATTGAGTATATAGGTATTAGACTGGCATAAGGATCAAGACTTAAACTAAGCCTTGGGATAAATTATTTGAGGCATACACAGATCAAATTCTGAAAAGAATAACATTACAGTTAGAGCTAAAACTTTCCCAAGTTAAAAAATAAATAGTAAGTCTGATGACAATGAAATTAAGGTATTTCTGAGTTCCTATAGGAGACTTGAAATACAGTATGAGAAACAAAGGCTGTTTTTATAAATAATACATAATCACTTGATGCTGCTCCTCTTTATTTCAGCTCACATGGGATGGTTTGCTCTCTTCTGACCTCATTAATTTAAAGTGACATCTGATCTTGGGAAAAACATGCAATGGCACATCTGCTTCCATACAGCAGGAAATATTTTTCCATAAAAATCTTCATCTTACTTCACTGTTGCTAGGTCAGACTCCTGAGACCAGTTCTCAGTTCCTTCTGCTTTCCTCCCTGCTCACAGTTAATCTACAGATCACCCCATTAGCTCCTTTACATTATCATTCTCTCCTTGGGCTGAAAGGTCCATGGGTTACCTCCTTGACAGACCACTCACTTTTTTCCCCAGCTGATGTTAGTCATTATTTTCTCCCTTCCATTTTGCCTTTCTGTGGCTGCTCAGCCAACCTATACTCCCTTCAAATCCGTCTCCCAGCTTTCTGTCCTAGACTCACCATCCTTGTGGCTTCACTTGTCCACCTACTGGTTTTCTGCCTTCACCTTCTCATGCTGTGTTAATTTTGGTAGCACTCTACACATATCATGTTAAAACTAGTAGCCTTACAATAGCAAAGAATTACTGCTCAGAGTCACTTGCCAGGGGACGAGGCAGAATGCAGGTTCTCCTCTTTTTGGATGCAGTTCCGAAGAAAAAATTACATCTCCTCAACCTGTTGCACTAGCACACATTGTTCATTCCTAACTTCCAGCTTGGATCCAGAAGGACTCAGATTACAAATCAAAAAAGGCTACATGCATCCAGCTCCCTGACTGAGATGATACCTTCTCTGTTATTCTACATGCACCACCCTGCACTGAATGTACAGGAAGCAAAATACTCTTACTTGTGTACTGTGCAATTCTGAACACTGTCAATGCACAACAGTTCCCAAGGCCATGACCTTTATATCTTTCCACTTACCCATTTCTGTGCTGCAGCATACTCTGGCAAACTTGAAAAGCCAGTGGGTCTGTGCTTATCTTTCCTCCCTCCAATTGCTGCTTCTCCCATAGCTGTATAGGCTTGTAAATCTAAAAGAGGAATGTGGGTAAGATTTTGGCTTATAAGACTTCTTATTACAAGGTACACAAAGATAGCAATAAAACTCACTGAAAAGAAGGAAAGTAATTGTAATTCTATCAAAGCTTCTAATTTAAGTAAACTGCTTCAAATGTTAATAGATTTCCAAAGCAATACCAGCTAATCCTACAGTGTCAATTTATATAGTGGGAGAATCACCTGCACTGACACGTTTAATGTGCTTTTTGTAGCCAACCACATTGAGCTGTGATCTATTCAGATCTCATTAGGCAAATAAAGCAGAAGCAGGTCAGTCTGTGGACGGGAGACCTCTGGGGATAGCTGGATGCTGTAGCACACTCCTTCCAGGAAATATGTTCAGCCATTATGGAAGTCACACTGAGCAGCCCTTGCCATCTCACTCAGCCCTGTGTCCTGCCACAGACTTCCCCAGGAAAGCCAGAAAACCTCCGCATTTCCCTCTTGCCTCTGCTTCATCCTTCTCTGAGCAGGCAGCAGATGTGGCAAGAGTGACTTGCCACAGGACCTGACACTCTTCCCTATGGGTCCATGTTAAACTAACAGTGCAGCAAGTGGCAGGAGGCACTCTGCTAATAAAGGTTTTGTCCTCGGGATGAGAAATACATTATCTGACTCATGGTCATTAAAAATCCCACAGTGCTTTTCACCAAGCTGAGGTTTAACATTGGTATCCTGATCATCTTCTAACATAGGCAATTACATTACACCTACTTAAATACCCCTGATGCACCAGCTGAATGTTCCTATTCACCTCTTGAGCTGAAATCAGTAGCACTAGCAATACAAAGGTTGCTACTACACATTGCCCTGCTTATGGCTGTTTTAGCAAAAAAGTGCATCACTTCCTACATACAGAGCATTTCAAATCCTTTGTAGAGCATCTTGATCCATGCGAACAGTGCTATATATGCACAGAAAATAATCAGTCAATAACAGGAAAATTGTGCAGCATTAAAGGATTTAAAAATAAATTAGACTACTCTCCCCACACATCACTACTTAAACCCCCCCCCCCCCCCCCCCCCCCCCCGAAAATACAGCATATACAAATTAATATCTTGGTCAGGTGAAGAAGTAAACATTTCCCTAATATAACTGAGAGCATAGATATTGATTTCTGAGCAGATAGAATTGCTAGAGGCTGCAGTACCCTATGATTAAATCACTAGCTTCAGATCTGGCATCACTGTTTCCTTCAGCTGAAAAAACCAAAACAACAACAAAAAAACCACAAACAAACAAAAAAACAAAACCCAACAAACCACAACCAACAAAAAAACCCACAAAACACCGAAAAACCACACCAAAACATATACACATGCAGAGGATATCTCCTGATCCGTAGAGCCATTCCCCTGAGTAAACTGGCAAAATGTAAATATTTCCCTGAGGGGTTTTGATCTAGTGCTAGATTACCTGACTGAAGTTGATCATTTTGGTGGTGGTTTAAAGGGGAAGTAGTTTCTGCCTTTCAGACTTGATCTGTTAAAGCTCTGAATGGAAATAAATTGAAAACTGCAACCAGCCTCTGTGACAGGGCTTTCTGAGCACTCTGCAGCCAAACAGATTTGCTGATTTCATAGATTCTGACCCGAATCTCCAGAAAGTTAATATCATTCTTTCCCTTGGTTTTACTGGACTTAAACCAAGGCTTCCCACTTGGAGGCAGCAGGTGAAGATACAATATTCCCACTGCCAGAAAAGGAGGGTTTCATGTAACTCAACAGTATTAGCAATAACTATGAAATGCAAAGATCTTTTAAACTCTGTAACCTGTCATCAGAGAAATCTGTGCCATAAAATATGCACTTAAATTTGGAGGTCTGGTGAAAAAAATCCACTGAAATTGGTGGGCTGGGATAATTCAGAGGGGAAAAAAAAATAGAGATGCCTCGGTAAAGCAAAGTTTGCTTATTATTAATCATTGCACTTCTAATAGATTCAAAATTCAGTTCGAGAAAGTTTATCACCTTACCTGGCTTGTCCATTTTATCTTAAGGAACAACACAGAAAACCAAAGTTTTACAAAAAAAGTTTTCTTTAAAGCTGCTTTAAATGGCTTGGATATTCAGGACTTGAAATGGTATACAAGGGGATGCATTTTCCATTTTAATTAAAACAAAGAGAAACTAGAACATTAAACCTATTGAATTTTTTATATATAAATTAAATAAGGAACTTAAATGACAAGGCCAAGAATGGAGCACTATTGAAACAGTAGCCCCAAGCAGAATGATCTGTTAAAGGCAATTAGAAAAGAAATTCTCTAAATATTAATAAAAACGATAAGTTGCTGGAAATTATGCTTCTTAATTTAACACCATTTGTTCCTTATAAATATTTCTATATGGCATCTGATATGCATTCAAAATTGATAAAAACGTTATTAAAATAGTTCCACAGTGGCACAATAATTTTTGAATTCCTGAAACAATAAGGCAAAGAAGTTCTAAATTAGCAGATTTGCTTACTAGGAAAATAACAGTCCATAAGGAGCTCACCATAGGAGTACAGACCCACCAAAGTAACTTCTGCCCCATGGCCTGATTACTCCTGTACCATGGAGGGGTGTGCCCTGGGAACACAGAAAGGGTCACAGATGGCGCCACCAGAACACAATTGCCTGCCTGATTCCTGCTAAGACATCTTTGGTCACTCCAGGAAACAAAAATCTATTAGTACAATTATTATGAACATAGTGCTATAGTAAACAGATTGTAGGAAAAAAAAAAAAAAAGTGTACACTATAGGGAGCTTGTGCTACATGAATACACTTTTCCTGGCAATAATCTTTCAGCGAGAAAGTTGTGCTCATACCAGCTCTCACTAATTATTTCATTTGAGGAGAAAGCTATATTTTTCAAATGTGCAAATGAATTTTTATTTTACATATTTTTTTTGTTCTTTCCACCTTCCTTTCCTTCCTAACATGTTTTTATATATCTTGGTGACGATGATACTATCACAAAAGGATTATGTTTTGCTAGTGTTTGTTACTATTGCTATCAATATTTTCAGTTAATCATTTAACGTAAACCACTTCTATTCATCTCAAGGATAATTTCTTTTGAAAGCAATGACAAAATATATCCACTTTTTCTTATACAAATATTAGGGGGATATGATTTAGCAGAGGCAGCTATTACTGTCATTTTTCTGAGCTTTAATAATTCACATTTTATCCTGTTTCAAAACTAATAGTCAGAATAGTTTGCTTACTCTTAAGTAACTGTAAGCACTCCTTAAGCATCTTTCAAGTAAACGTGAAAACATAGATAACCAACATCATAGCAGAAATTTTACATTTGGAATTTCCAAAAAATGTTAGACTTGTTTTTGGAACAGAAAGACATAAGTGGAAGAATCTGGCTTAGTCTTTATTAGCATCAGTGTGTTCTTCCCTTGTAAACTTTACACTGGAATAATACAACAAATCTTAGCAAATGTTTAAATCATTCCTGCTATTGACCTTGTCCATCGAACATTCATAATAGGGAAAGATTTCTTTTGATGTACATATCATAAGCTTGTCTTCAATTTTCACTAATATGTTGAAAAGATGAAAGAAAGAGTAATAGCAAATGCAATAGCATTTTTTTTCCCTTTTGAAATTTCCTGAACTGCATTTTGCTTTCAAAGTAACAAGCTTTCTGGGCATATTGTCGAAAACAGCAGATTCATTCTCATAGCTTCAGAAACAGGTTTTCCCACTTTGTGTTAGTCATACAAATGTGATGCTTGTGTTGTATAATTACTCAGCAATATTCTTTATTCCATCCCTCATTGCCACATGATGAGTGGCATTATATAATTTCCACACAGCAGGAATAGGTCCCTATCACCTCGCTACACATGGATGAGGGAGCACTTAGCTGTCATCATTAGATTGAGGTGTTTTATCCTACTTAGTTTACACAGCTTCATGTGCCAGAACATTTCAGTTTGGGAAAAGAAGGTGAACCTTACCAGCTCAACTCCCATTTCAGGTGATTTCTCCGGTAGGGAAGAAATAAAGAAGTATTCACTGAATTTAGCTGTTTATAACTAGTGAAAAAAAATCTTCCCAAAACTGCCAAACTCTTTCTGAGAGCAGAGACTGCTCTTCCTCTGACTCAAAGAGTCTTCATACTGAATGCAAGAACCACATTTAGTTTTATCGAGCAGAATTTTAAACAAACTATTTTTCAGTCCTTAGGCTCTCATCTCCATGGAAACCAGGCACATTTGGGAAAATCTTGAAACTATGCAGTAGACACACAGTTTATATATTATTAACGTAATATTTCCTAAAGGAAAGTCCAGATGACTGTGAATTCCTCCCTTTCTCTATACCTGCCTTGGCCTTACTTTCTAATGTTTTCTTGTTATTGCCCTGCTGTCCTTCAATCCTAGCACAATTAAAACAGAGCCCCCTTTTTTTACCTAAATATCTTTCTGTTAGCATATTCTCAGATTCAGGACAACCCTAACTTTCCTCCTACTCAGTTACACAACTTCTAATAATATTTGAGTTGTCCATCCGTATTATCCCACACAACATTATCTAGATTGTGAAGGCTCCTGAGGCACAAGATATTTAAGAATTTGAGCTGTCTGGAATGAGAGGTTTTCATCCAAATCTTCAGTCTGCTGTGTCTCAGCTACAGCAGTTTCCACCCCTCTGACTTAATACCATATATCTTTACTTCTATCTGTTAATATTTTTTTTCTACCAAAATAACTGTTCAGGCCCATTTCTGTCACAATCTCCCTCAGTTATCCCGACAAATTTCTTCCTAACTGCAAGATATTTTATGGGTTAACCATTTTATACCTACTATCACCAGCACTATCACTGCTGAAAGTGGGATGGTAAAAGTGACTATTTGAGTAACATTAAGGAGAACAGTGGTACCATTTTTAAATGCATACAACCATATGGTCCTGTACAAAATCTTTATCAATGACATTGGTGACAGGACAGAGTGTCTTCTCAGCAAGTTTGCTGATGACATAAAACTGGGAGGATTGGCAGATACGCCTGAAGGCTGTGTGGCCATCCAGCAAGACTTGGACAGGCTGGGGAGCTGGGCAGAGCAGAACCTAATGACATTTAACAAGGAGAAGTGCAGAGTCCTGCATCTGGGGAAGAATAATAAAGTACACCAGTACAGACTGGGAGGTGATCTGCTGGAGAGCAGCCCTGTGGAGAAGGACTTAGGAGTCTTGGTAGACAACAGGTTCTCCATGGAACAGCAACGTGCCCTTGTGGCCAGGAAGGCCAATGGTATCCTGGGGTGCATTAAGAAGAGCATGTCCAGCAGACTGAGGGAGGTTCTGCTCCTCCTCTACTCTGCCCTAATGAGACCTCACCTGGATATTGCCTCCAGTTCTGGGCTCCCCGGTTCAAGAGAGACAGGGATCTGCTTGAGAGAGTCCAACAGAGGGCTATGAGGATGATAAAGGGACCGGAACACGTGTCTTATGAGGAAAGGCTGAGACGTCTGGGGCTCTTGAGTCTGGAGAAGAGAAGACTGAGGGGGGATTTGATAAATGTTTATAAATATCTGAGGGCTGAGTGTCAAGAGGAAAGGGACAGCCTCTTCTCACTTGTGCCCTGTGATAGGACAAGGGGGAATGGATGTAAGCTGGAGCACAGGAGGTTCCACCTTAACATGAGGAGGAACTTCTTTACTGTAAGGGTCACAGAGCACATTTATACTGGAAAAGAGAGGACTAAGAGGGGATCTTATTAATGTTAACAAGTATCTGAAGGATGGGTGTCAAGTAGAAGGAGCCAGTCTCTTTTCAGTGGTGCTCCGTGATAGGATGAGACGTGATGTTAGCAAGGTGAAACACAAGAAGCTCCACCTCAACATAAGGAAAAACTTCTTCACTGTGAGAGTGACAGAGCACTGGAACAGGCTGCCCAGAGAGGTTGGGGAGTCGTCTTCTCTAGAGACTTTGAAGACCCACCTGGATCTCTTCCTGCGTGGCATGCCTTAGGTATTCCTGGGCTGTTTGGACTCTCCAGAGGTCCCTTCCAACCTTTACCATTCTAGACTCAACCTAAGCATACATGCACACGTGTGGATTCTTGGAGTCCTTTAATGAAACCTTGCTTAGAGAAGCAAAAATATTACCATGACTTAAGTATATGAGTCTCACAGAAATGAAAGACTGTGGCATTTCAGGGTTAAGGCAATAAAATCTAACTGCTATCAGGATGGGTGGGTAGAGAATTTCCAAAAGTAGGAGTTAAACGAGCTGCTGCTAATTTAAGCTCCAGAGACACTCCTACTTTGAGGTGTAGTAAAGATAAAATGCCTTATTCTGTCTTATAAGGCATATTTGAAACACAACACTGAAATTAACTTCCTGAGTGTTTCGTGTCTCTTCTGTTTGCTCTGTTGTCCTCTTGCTCTCATCGCTACTTCTGAGCAGTCTTACCATTGGACTAATTTAAGTAATGATAATTAAACTGGTTTTGCATTTATCTTCTCCAAAAGGAAAATGAAATATCACCTCCAACTCATCTGGCTCAGTGAAGAGATTCCGGATGATGTATAACATCATCTTTAAGAGCTAAAATGCTAAAGTAATAGTTATAAATAGATGTGTAAAATCATACTGGTGAATCTCAGAAGCACTGCACTCAAGGAGAGCAATGCAATTGACAAGTAATTTAAGCTAGAGTGTGAAAGGATGCAGAAATAACAAGATTTGCATGAAAAATACTGAGATCATGAGAACATCAAATTTAAATGAAAAACTCATGTGCCTCATGATTAAATCATGAGTGCTGACATTACTGTTATAACATTCAATATCCTATGCTTTTGAAAATAGTTTTATAATGAGGGTGGAGTGTATCTGTCTGTACAGAAAATGAGCATTGTTTTTATCTAGCTGTCTCATTACTATGAGAATCAGGAATGCAAGACTCTCAAGTCTTAATACAGGTTAGAAGATCTCTGATGCCTCCAGTTATAGTTGAGCCCCCATTGTGGGGAAGATAACCAAAGTAAAGACAGAAACTGACCTTGCTTTCAAATAAGTTGGTCAGTCAATCAATCAGTGATTAAACACTACCAGAAAAAAAAAAAAAAAAAAAGTAAGTAGAGGGAATTTCAGTCAGGTAGTTGGCTGTCTATTCATTCCATCTTATCAGTGACAATCATCTATCTTAGGACAGAATACAGTTACATCAGTAACAGTGGCAGTAGGTCTAAAGAAGGGTCATTGCAAAGAGAGTCTCTCACATCCATCAGGCTTTACTCTTGCATGACTTACAACCACCATGATGAATTTTTTTCATTTTGTTGATGTCATGCTTTCTGGTACACTGTATGGTCAGGATAAAGCTGACACACTCGTTATCTAAGTGAAAATATGGACTTTCTAAATCAATTTATGCTTTTACAATATACTGTATCATTGCAAATGTGGGTGGTGCTTCCATGGATTCACTGTCTAATTCCAAGTTTGAGAAGGCTTTCATAAATGAAGGTGCTTCAGATGCATTCATGTTTTCTAAATTCTTCCCCATAACTGAGGGGTTAAAAAAAAAAAAACAAAACAGTTGGCTCTGGAATTCATTACTATTCTTTTAGTTTTGTCAGTGCTCATTGAGATTTCTTTAATATTTTATATTTTGAATATTTTAAACAAACATGTAAGATGTCTGTGTTGTTTTTTTTCTATTGGTTTTTAAAATAGCTGTCATCCTCATGATAATGAGGAACAGCATTTATATAGATGATTTTTGTAGAAAACTGAAAAGAGAAGATACTAACTTCCGCTGTTCTGATTCACAGATTGCTCTCCTAAAAAAGCAACTGACTTTTTTTTAAGTTTATATGTTATGGACTCATGGACACTTTACACAACCTTATCTCTCTAATTAAAAGCAGTTGAGGCAAACAGCACACTCATGCCTGTGTTATGATCCCTGGCAGCCATGTCGCATTTTTTTCATATAATATCTCATAGCTGACACTTGGTCACAGGAATGCTTTTGCCTTGCAAAATCAAAAATGCAACTAAAAATTTCAAAGGTTGCAGAATTTGGACCCATTTATTCTAGATAATCACGCTGTAAAGCAAAACCAAATCTCTTCCCTCTTTTAGGTACAGCATGTGTCCCTTCTCAAAAATACCTGATTATTTTATTAGGTACTGGTTTGGTCTTTTTGAGTTTGTATCTTTGAACAAAATTAATGGCTGTATTGTGTTTGTCATCAGTAAGCCTTTTGTGTGTTTATTTAACACGGGCTTGTAATGTTGTGACAATGATGTGTCCAGTATTACAAGAATTATGCTAATAAAACTGCAGCAAAGTAGCACTAAATTAAACTGTGTGGGAGGAAAACTGGGTACTGATGGGCAATTTCACGCTGTTTACCTTGAGTCTTGCACTTGGCAATAAAAATGAGATTAGATTACCTGGAAAAGGAATCTCTTTGCAAACAGTGCATTTTACTAGTCTCATCAGCTTTACAAAGTTTCACATGTGGGAAATACCCCAGTAGAGCAGATAGCATGAAGCCTAGATCTTTCTTCTTGCTAGAAATAATTTCTTTGATGAGGAAGGAAGGAGAGAGAAGCAAATTGCTCTTGTTTTCTATCCTTCTGCCTCTATCCACCTTCTGCTTATGCCAATCCAGTTGAACAGCTTGTCCTTTGGGACAGCATCCTGTGCCCTCTGCAGCCAGCCACAAGCAGGGAGGAGCTGCAATGATTGGGAGGGCAAAATAAGGCTGGTTGCTAATGGACCCTCCTTAGGCAATTACATTTGTTTTCTAGGTATTCTGCCAAGTCCAGAAGGAATTAGGAGTCTGGAAGGCTTAAACCCTGAAAGAACAAAAAGTTGGGCAGTTTTTTGGGTGGTTTTTTTGTTTTGGTTTTGTTTTGTTTTTTTTTTTTGGTGTTTTTTTTTTTAATCTTAGAAGGACCTAATCTTTGATGTGACTTAGCCAGAAGACTAAATTGCTGCACACTGGGAGCAACCTGATTGGTTAGATGGTAAGGGCAGACTGGGAGGTGCTGCTCAGGAGTAAGCTGCACATCAGGAAAGTTGGGAATCCACAGTGTGCAATGGAGGAATTATCCATTGAGGAAGAATGCAGACTAGAGAGGAAAGTCCTGCACCAAAGCTATTATTCCAAAAATATGCTTCAAAGATATTACACAGTAAAGATGTTTCATACCCCAGCAAAAAAAAAAATACTGAAGTTTGTGGTATGTGCTTGTTCTCCTTAAGAAATTATGATGTTTGCTGAGAAATAGATACACCAGAAATCAAATTTCAGTCAAAAATTCAAATGCTGGTCCAAAGTGAGCTTTCTTGGAGAGTTTCTACAGTAATTATTTCTTATTGACAGAGAAGTAACTCAACATTTGTAGTATAACTTCAGAAAAAAACAAAAGAAAGATGAAACAGTCTTTGCTGGATACCTTGCCAAGTTTTGGTGCATTTAGAAACATAGTAATAATTTTCTGCTTCCAGATTTGTGCATTATTCAGATGAAAACTGTACTTTTGTCAGTTCTTTTCTTTGTACTCAATATTGTGTATACTTTAAATATCAGTGCCTGCAATTGGATAGAATTTTTTTTTTTTTAATAAGAAATTAGGAGTAAGGCAGAAGTATAAAAACATTACAAGCAAAGACTGATTTGTCATCAGCCTTTTGTCCTTTTTACAAAATAGAGTGTATTTACAAACTGTAATTTTAGGAAAAATCTAGTTGTGGAGAAGGAAAATCTTACCTCCACTTTACATGGAGAAGCAAAAATGCAAGTCTTGTAGAAGTTTTAAAACATTTCAGTTCTGAACTGTTATTTAAGGCAAAGTAATTTTGGAGGTGTACTCGAGAGATTTGTTTTTATTTTGTTTTATTCCTTTTGATTTTACACATTGTCTTTCATGTTAGAATGTCCTCTAAAGTAAAGCATAGAATTTTCAAAGCTATTTAATCACTTTTTCATTGTTAACTGTGTGTCAAAATGCATTATTATTCTTTTTTTAGAATAATTTTAGACATTTTTTTAGAAAACAGGTAATTTTACAAAGCTTTTCACTGCAAGCAGTTTCCTTCTTCTTACTTTTTCTACTGGATCTTGATTTCAGGGGATAAACTGGAAATATCAGCCTGATTTTTATTCTTTTTAATACCCTCATTCCTGCTGTACTCTTCTATTGATGAACTTGACACATTAAACATATCTGTCAGATGCTGTTTGTTCTCTCATTGTCTCCTCAGAGGAAATAGTATGGATGGTGTAGCTTTATGTTTTGATAGGGATTTAGGTTTTTTAAATTACACAGATTATTCTCTATTTATGTTAGTGTGTGCAAGGTCATAAAAATGTACTTTGAGCTTCGAGGAGGAAGTAGTGCTCCTTTCATACAGGAGTCCTTGTCTCATAGCCTAAGAAAACTGTTTTCAGCATAGATCAGGTTGGCTCATCCAGCAAAGCCTGACTGTCAATCACTGGTTTGCATCCTGGAGCTGGAGGCAATTTTTCATGCCTTAGGCCATTAAATGTTCAGAGCTGTTATCTTTCTCATCTCAGTTACTTCTCATGTGTGGTATTGAGAAGATGAACTATAGTGCTCAGCAGCAGTTAGAGCTTCCCAAGAGGTGATTTTTTTTAAAATGAGTAAATAAAAAAAAACAACCTCACCCACACATTCTTGTAATATAACCAAAAATCTTTGGTAAGTCAAAAGGCCAGATACTTTTTTCTCTTGCTGTTAAAGTGGGATCTAGACTATTATACAGAAGGAAATACTAGCTAATAAAGGTATCACTATTCAGAGAACTTAGTTTCACTGAGAAACACAAATTCATTCCTGAAGTATAGGATTAGCTGAGTAGATGTGGCATAACATCTATCATGTGAGTATGTACTGTGCTGCAAGCTTTTCAGAGTTTTACCCTCCACCTGAGGAAAAAGTAATCTTTGTCTGTCACGATTCAGTTTTAACCTTATCCAGCTACTGAGTACCTGTGGGCTTGCTCTTCTGACCTCTCTTCTGTCCTCATGGAAGGTAAGTGATTGTGTCAGGGAGAATATACCTAGCCTTTGCATGTTGTGAGCCATTGTATGACTGCTGACTGTTTTGCCTAGTTGCTGTCTGCAGATATTGAAAAACAACATCAAACTAGGATTACTCATGACTTTTTCAGTGACAAAGAAAAATTCTGTGTTTTGCAGCAGAAAATCAGTTTATCACTCAGCACACTTTGCTTACATTCTGCTAGGAAGGGCTCAAGCCATAGTCATATATTAATCTTACACTTTACACTATTTTGTGGTACAGCAATATTTTATGGGAGAGGCTTGAACGTCCAGGAGTAAGAAGTTTAGAAAGATGTTTGAATGTCTTCCCTAATAGTGTCAAAGAGATACAAATACTCAGTTGAAAAGGCTGTACTCCTAAGCTTCAGTGAAATTACTTCTTAAGTTGCTTGAAATATATCAGTTAATTCTGTTAGCTAGTTGTCTTGATTGCATATTTGGACACTAGAGAGAAGCAGACTGATTAGTCTGATTTATTTTAGAAGCCTACCCTAAGTCAAGGTCAATCACATCCCTCGTTCTTGTAATTTCCTTTAAAGAAATTCCAGATGAAGAGCTCAAATACAGATACCCAAAGGCTGGGAAAACATGAACTTTTTGTTCATCTATAGAAAAATATTTTATATGTCTTTTTTGTGGCATAGGCTATTATTACATTTGTATGGGTCATCATAGGACATCCTATCACTTGATTTAGATTTCTACTATTCAGAAAACTTAAGCCGATGTGTAACTGAAAAGAAAGAAAAAATAAACAGTCTGGGAGGCTACCATCAGTTTGTAAGAAAATGCCAAAGCATCTGTCTGAATTACTATCTGTGATCTTAAAGAGAAAAATACTTTTTCTAGCAACAATTCTTATTTTTTTAAAAGGTTTATATCAATTTAAGGTGCAGTGAGAACAGACCTACACCTTAGGAACTCAGTCTTATTTCAGGATTTTTCTTACTACATTGATAGACATTCTGATGCTTTTCACTTATCTTAGTTCACAAGAAAAAAATGCACCATTTCTTTAAACTGAAGGTCAGCGAAAAATATCTCCACTTTCATACGCTTCATGAAATAAGAGTATGATTATTCTTCTTATGAATGCACAATTATAAACCTACAACAGAAACAATGACGAACAGAAAGGTATAATTTTTCAGGAAAAATTGTCCTCTCATAAAGTCTAGGTATTATATAAAGTAGATATTTGCATGACCATAATGAAATGCATTTTTTTTCTTTCAAAATGAGAAACGGTGATGTGGAAGAAGCTTCATGTGTTTCAAATATAAGTACTTCTGTTAGGAATCCTGCCCCTACTGACACTATATATATTTGTGGTATTGATCTGGACAGTAGAGCTAGGTATTATGCAAATTTAGTAATGTATATGTCATTATAGGTATATCTTTGATGCCACAGTGGCAAGAAATATACAGTGGGTATTTTATTTTGCAACACCTTATCACAGACAGTTCACTGTCATGACATATCATCCCTATTAATGACAAGTAGGGGAAGATCAGGTTTATCTTGAAAATTACTTTGAAGCTTTCCTAACTTAGTCCATTAGAGACAAAATAATGTCACAAACCTCCTAGCAGTTGTAATCATGTCTGAATTTTTTTTTTTTTTTTAACATTGAGTCTTGTTATGAGGAAAGAAGTCAGAGACACAAAGATGACAAGGACAAGTAGCAAACCAAAGACATCTCCAAACAGTTTATTGGATCATTCAGTAGAAACTTATATTCCCACTCCCATTTGAAACAGTGTTTGGGTGCTTTTTTCAGGACAGTTCATGCCCTTCCACACACCTGTGAGTGGAAGGATAGCCCCTATGACAGCTATTTGAGATGATCTTGTGTCATATCCTTGTTAAAGCTGATGGAAGTTTTGGCAGTGTTTCCAACAGAGCTAGCATTTTACTGTCTCTCCATCACTACCACACTCCCCAAAGGCAGCCTGAAAAGAGTTATAGTCCAGGCAAAAGGAGTATGAAAAGAGTTATAGTCCAAAGTCAGTAAAGAAGTTAATTAAAAAGCACTTGCAGTAAATGTTGCATGTTAAAGCAACATGAAAAAAAAAATTCTAATTATTTTTTTTGACAGTTCAAAAGTTTACTATTAAGCGGGACAGTATATCAGCTAAAACACATAAACGCAAAGTCTGACTTTTGAAATATTTTTTTCTTTCTAAAAATGGAAATAGGAAGTAAATACCAAAGGAATTCTGCTTAGACAGGAGGAAATGTTATCTTCAACTATGCCTGCAGTGAAGAAAGTATAATAAATGAGTCATGCTTTCCTAAGCATGTTTAAAACGGAAAAAAGAAAAGGAAAGGATGGAGAATATGCTTCAAAAGTCATTAATATCAAAACACATAATATGCTGTTTAGTAGTCATAGATATTTTTTACACCAGTGAAACATCTTTAAGTTGCTGATTTCTCCTTTGTTAAGAAAGCTATATTACAGTGTCATTATACTTGATACACCTAAAGTGTTTAAGATGTTCTGAATTATCCATTGCAAAAAAAAAATCAGACATACACCCTCATGAATTCACTTTTGTCACACTTATCCTATCAACAAGTAGAAAAGCAATTAACCAGAGTAAAAATGATATAGAGCATTGTGAAGCAAGGAAAGATGACGATACACTGCTTGGCTGATGGAGAACGGAATACTTGACAGCAGTAAATGTTGCTGCTAAATTTTTTAAGAATATCCTGGTAGAAGCAGAAATGCATTTCTAAATCTATTCTGAGAAAACACATACAACTTACATGAAATACACACCAAAATCTGAAAAGGTAGTATTTTACCTTCCCCAGACCAAATGCTGTCTTCCAATTGGGTTGTTTTCTGAATTATTCTGATAGTATGGACAAATGTAAATGTCTGGAAAGCCTATCATACAAAAGCCAGGACTTCCAGATCTCAGGGAAAGGAACATCCTACTGGCTGATGACCTCATGGAAACATACGTGTATGGAGAGATTTTTCTAAAATAAGTGAAACTGCATGCCATAACTATGGAAATATAAAATAATTATGCAGGTTTATTAGGTGGGTAGCACTTTAATGTGTAAGTGCCAAAAAAATAACCCACTTTCAAATATAAGCCACCTTCGTGCAGTCCATGCAACCATTCTGCTGTTACTGTGTCCATAGTAAAAGTCCAGACAGGAGATGTTGCAAGCCTCAGGTTTAAGTAAAATTTGGAAACAATTTCTCTGTTGAAAAATAGGTCCTATGGGGTACCCCATGGAGCTGAATCTGCTTATCTGATCATCTGCTGATTTGTGTCATTTTCATGCTTCAAAAAGCATCTTAGAAATCAATGGTAATATATGGCAATATATTAAATGCATTGATGCTTAGGTGATAGGATATAAATCATCAAGGTAATCTGAAGTGACTACTGCAGATCAATCAGGAAGGAAAAAATTCAGTAGGGAGGATAAGATAAAGTGCAAAGATTTTTTTCATTTCTATGGAAATGTAAGAACTGTCTTAAAAAATTAAACCTCACAGGCAAATTATGAAGTACAAATATATTGCCTTAAAGAATACTGTGTACTTCTCTGTGTTCTACCTTAAACTTTATATTTTTTCTTTTGATTGATTCCATAGTACTGCTCTGAATGGATCTGAGTAGTTGTGTGTGGTAGCTCCACTACTGAGATTGTCTTTTCAAGCCCTCACAGGGAAGATACTTGTTATCCTTGCTCCTGGTATTTGAATCTACTGAAAGGATATTCCCAAAATGCCTCTGGCTCTTCACTGAGTTGGAAGAGGGGTGGATTAGAAAGCTGATGAGTCAGGCAGTGCAAATTAAAGTGGGAAGGAATCAATGTCAAAAGCTGCTTCTTCATTCCTTCTTTTGTACTGCATTCTTGTTAGGAAAAAACATCCCTATAGAAGGTTGATGCAAAAGAAGAGGGATGTGCACAAGCTATGTGCAGCATCATCTATAGCCTAGAGAAAGTAAAGATCACTGGCAAGAAAACAAACCACCAGAGAAAAATGGTTGTTGAACCGAGTTGAAGCAGAAAACTGCTGGGAGTGGGGAGGGAGTATGAGCCATTGCACAGTAACGTGCTAGTGCTATGTCCTCAGCCAGCTGCCATCTCTACACATCCAGGCTGTGCAGCCACTGTACAATGTGCTCGTGGTCCAGTCTGTACTTCTGCAGGTCTGCTGGCCCCTGTCACAACACCCATGCAGCTGCTTTCTCTGATTATTCTTATCAGGTGTCCAGCATGCTCCCAGGGGTGTGGTGACCCTGTCATGCAAGCATGGGAAACCTATCCAATTCCTTTGACTGTACTGAAGTCATTCTGAAGGTGCTTAACAATGAGGTTATGTGAGACATCTGGATATGAATTGCCTGGTGAAGAGAGATGTGCTACGGTACACAACCTATAAAAAATATATTCAGGAAGTTGTACCACTTCATAAAGAACACAACTAGTAATCAGTCAGTTGTGGAACAACCCCTACCCTGACTCAGCCGCAAAAACCTGGAGAAAAGCTCCATGGCAGAAGCGGAGATACTAAGTTGGATAGGAGTGGAGATCACAAGTAAGGATGTATGTCACGTATTTTATTATGTAAAGTAAGGGATATCCAGTAGTACTAAGGAGGATCACTTTACCTATAACTGAATTAGTACTGCCAAGTTGGTAGAAATGCTGTAGGTGATGAGGCCCTGTTCTTTTCTTGCTAGATTCACTTTGGGGAGTGGGGAAAATGGGAGAGGAATGCAGTTGTTCCCTTGGAATGACCAGCAGATAGTGGAAGAAACATCTCATGGTCAGCAAATCATCCTGGCCCTAGGGAATGCACTATTTATTCAGATTTTTGTAGAAATATTGTTCTTCTTTGGTGTGTGGCTTACCAAAAGAGTAAGGTTGAGTCAGTTCTCACAGTCTATGCATCATCAATGTATCACTAGTTCATAAAATGTATAGTAAAGGTGTGATGCTCTTTACTGTTTCATGTAGATTTCTGTAGTGAGTATTGATATGACAAATCATCTGGTAGTCCACACTTCATTGTCCATGAAACAAACTTAGGAGAGAGGCGCACAAGGTTATGTGTACACATACAACATGTATCAAATGCATTTAATGTCACAAGATGGGCTACAAGATGTAACACATGTATTTAGACTGGTGCAAGGTGAATAATTCTTATCTAGCAGTGAAGCGTGAAGCTGTTGTCAACTCCAAGCTTGGAGGTTATGGTTGGATTAGTTAGGGTTCCAAGGTTTTTATCCAGAGCTTTTGCAAAGTCTTTTCCAAATATGAGCTTCCTACTCTGTTTCATTTTGTACAAAACATGACAACATTAACTGGAGTTTTAATGCTTGTATAGCACTTTGAGATCTGTGTTTTGAGTGAAAATTTCTGCATGTTTACAAGGTACTGATTTGTTACCATGAAATGGCCTTGGGGCACCTGAATATAACCATAGAGATCTACTATATTAAGGGAAGGCAGAATATGGTCTGGGGGCACCAGCTGATGATTTAATAACACCAGTGACCTGTAGAAAACATCAGTTAGGCTCCTATTCTACTCACTTCACAGTAACTGGTTTTGATGACACATTGCTATTAAGCTTTTGTGGAATTGAGCTCTTTTTTAGTTCTAAAAATCACAAGAGAGAGTATTTAGTAAGTAGCAGGTGTTAGCAAACTATTAATAGTGTGCTCTTTCAGAAACAATTTATGATCTATTTTATAGATCCTACCATGCACATGGATCTAAGCTTTATTCTTGATGCAATTGATCAAGCTAAGTCTTACAGAGGGACGGGATGTTTTTCAGTAGATAGATTCTTTAAGCAAGTAAGATAATGAGGAGAAAGAAACAGGAAGACACTGTACAGCTGTTGGTAAACCAAGTTGATCTATAATCTTGATATTAGAAAAGGCTAAAATTTCCCACTTCAGGAGGTTTTTGTACAAATACCATTATAAGTGGGCAAGTGTACAAAAAATGGAGCTTGTGGTATGTATAAGGGAAACAGACGTGGTGTTTGGGATTTCAGGCCATTCATTATTTACAAAACGCTTGTGGCTGGCAACATTAATTACTTGACTTCTAAAGAAGATGGAGGGATTGCTTTGTTTTTCAGTTTAGAGAAAAGCTCTTTACTACATAGCATTATTTATGTGTTTGCAAGGATGTGAACTTGTCAGTTGATCTCCTTATTTTATTTAAAAGCTAAAATCATTACAAGTTGATGAAGCAGGTGAATAATAGCTGTTGGGGAACCTCAGAGAGGAAGCATTGAAAATCCCTGTTAGAGCCACACTTGCCATTGAAAGGAGGGACCCTGCCAATCCCACGGTGAGTGTGTGTTGCACCATGACGCAAAGAGCTGACTAACATCAGATGTGGTCTCTGCTGAAGCTAGCACAAATAGGAAGGGGAGAAGGCCACAGAGAAAGAATCTATTGCAGTTATTTGACAGCCACTGGTAAATTATGCCTCTTACCTGTAAAGTCTCTAAATCCCCTTTCAGCATCTCACAAAGAACAATAATTGTTTATTGATCTGAACATTAACAATGTATCACTTGTTCTTCAATAAGGTCTAGAAATGTAACTCAAGGGCAATAACATCTTTGGATAAACAACAGACTTGATGAATATGTGTCTCTTATTTTTATTTTTTCCCCTCTTCTTTTTCTAAACTAAATATTTTTATATTAAGTATTTTGCTGTTATCTTGGTGTAATCATTGCACATGTGTACTTGTATGGGCTAGTGTCTCTCTGTCTTCTGAAGAGTCATTCTTATCAACAGTGTTTAATATTTCCCCATAAATTCCTGGTTTAAAGCATAGCAAAATGTAGAATTGTCTTTCAAATAATTCTTTTTACCTTCCTGTGACATTTGTTCTTTGTCAGCCCCTCAGATGGTATATGCAAAAATAAAAAGCAAGGTGATGCAAGGTAAAACACATGGCAGCATAAACACTAGTGAAGACATTTTCCGTACGCTACTAGCATTTTGTGTGTACAAGGTGGGCACATATAAACAGAAACAGTATGTTTCTTTGGATAACAACCAGCCATACTTGAAGGTAGTAATAGAAAGGTGCATGTCTGTTTATATTTTGTGGATTTTTTGAATGAGTCTATTCTGTTTCACTTCTAGGTAGAATTTTTAAAATTAAAGTAATTGCTGCCTAGCAGAACAGCAGGTAGGTAATCATTGTGGTCTGAGATAATGACACTGACAGCAGTAGGCCATAACCAAGTTATAATATAAAACTTTCATGCAGAATAGGTACAAAAAAGTTTCCAATTGTAGTGCTTTTTCCATCGTGGTAGATCAGAATAGCTGATAAACCCTTGGATAACTCAGTGACAATTAGTCACTTATCTATCAATTCTGAAAATGGAGGTTGAAAGTTAAGTAGCAATGTAAAGCTAAATACCTCTGGGACAGGTCTCTGGTCCAATCCAGGCAGAAATGACAGAAAATCATTGAGAACAGAAGACACTAAAAGGTCAGAAATAAATTGTGATCAAGCCCTGTTTGACCATTTTATCAGTTGATATTTTTCTCTCCTTTTGAGAATGAAACGACATTTTCCCTTCTCTGAAGATGTTTGTGTTGGCATTAAGGATTTACTTACCATCTAAATATGTCATCTTATTTAGATGTGTTTCATACTGAAGAAGGGTCATGTTATTAGAGGAAACTTTGATTCAGGAAAATTTTTAGTGGAAATATCAGTGATAATGTAAGGAATAAGAGAGGTGGGGGACTGGGAAGATGTGGCTGCCTGACATAGATCTACATCTGTGCCTGATGGAAATTACTCCTTACAGCCCTGTGAGTAAAATTCTGGCCATGAATAAACCAAATGTAAAGCTCTCCTCGATTTCAGTGAGATCTGAGGACTTCATTCTTTCTAATTTCTATCCCACTAAGAAGAGACAGTAGCTTTAATGTAGCAAAAATGTTAAATTACAAAAATATAGTTGAAAACAAAATATAAGTGTTACATATTTTGTAGAGGTAACTTTTAACTCATTCACACACATACCTTTGAAAATTGACCTTTCTGGGGAAATTAAAATATTTCTTCTGTCCTCATCTACCATATGTTTATTTGTAGTTTTTCAGAGATCAGCTCTGGAAATGTGGAATTTTCCTAGAAATCCTCCTATAAATTTTAGACCATTTCTATGTATTTGGAAAAAATAATTTCCCATGCTGTTTTAGTCCATGAGGTTCTTGGTGCTGCAAATTTTTTTATTGTCTTTAGGGTGTCGGAGTGCATGCCTAAATGTAACCATATTTGTTTTGATATTCCTGTCATGGTCTTGTCTCCCCTTAGTTCCCACTTCTAGATACCAACAAGTTCTTAGCCTTATTCTGCTTAGCCTGTCACACTGACAGTCATCTGTACAACACGATGCCCTCCAAGGGCCTCATCAACCAGTCTTCTCTAGGACCAGATCCTTGCTTTTGCTTGTCTCTGACATATTCATGTCAGGGAAGACATAACTCAAGTTTTTAGCACTGATCAAATATTTCTCTGTTGCTTTAATTGTCTCTGAAGATAAGCTGTGGTTGTCCATTATTTGAGAGAATCTTATAAGAAAAGCTGAGTCTGTCTTCTCAGGCAAAACCTTTTTTTCCCCACTTGCCTTGGTTGCATTAAGTATCCAGATGTGTTTATATGGTGACAGCAGCTGGACATGCACTAAAGTGAAAAGGAATTCTTTTTATCATTATTATTTCTAACTATTTCTTAAATTTAACTGTTTAATGTGCTTTTCTTCCCGAGTCTGGAAACTGCTTTCAACTATGTATTTTGTCTCAATGCTGGTTTGTTCTTCTCAACTGTAGTACTTTGAAAAGAGTTCTAACAAAAAAACCCCAAACTTTCTATGTTAATATATTAAACTTCAAGATGATGTTGTTCTGGAAATTCTTGGACTAAAAAATAATTAAAAAGAAAGAAAACATAAGAAATGGCTTCACTGAACATAGTGGAAGTGTTCCTGGAAGTCCTATGTGTATTCCATAGGATACCTTTCTTTCTTGTATGCGAACAATTTTCTAATCTGTGCTAGCCAGAACAATTCATTGTGTTTGACTGGCAAAGCAACTGATAGAAAAAACCAAGCTGAGGATGGAAAGATCGGCAAAATAAATTGAAAAAATCAGTTCACTCATTCTTTGGTTCTGATTGGCTCTACTTATTGTAGTCTTGTTTCTTTAAAAATGTTAACAACAGTATTTAAATATACGGCTTCTCCCTTCCTGATTATTTAACACCTGAAAGCTTTTGGTTTTGCTTTGGCTGATAGATAATTGTACAGATTAAGAAACGCCATTATTTCTCCAGATGCTCTCAGCCAACAACAACCTAAATATTTAATATGCATAACAATACATAGCTTTGTGAGAAATGCAGGCAGTGAGTTATACTTCTCTCTACCTATGGAACACTTTTTGTTTGGTTGGTTGGTTTTTTGGGTTTTTGTTTGTT
>JANIJG010025242.1:107900-118142 GCA_024611175.1 Megaceryle torquata | reverse complement strand
GCGTATCTGCCAATCCTCCCAGTTTTATGTCATCAGCAAACTTGCTGAGAAGACACTCTGTCCTGTCACCAATGTCACTGATAAAGGTGTTGAACAGGACCAGGCCCAGCACTGATCCCTGGGGGACTCTACTAGTTACAGCTCTCCAGCTGGACTTGGAACCATTGACCACCACTCTCTGGATTCTATTGTCCAACCAGTTACTAATCCATCTTACTATCTGCTCTTCTATCCCATACTTCCTGAGTTTCTCCATGAGGATGTTATGGGAGACCGTGTCAAAAGCTTTGCTAAGGTCAAGATAGACTACTTTAAAAAAAAGAAACTAATAAATAAAAATCTGTTAATGTCAGCCAAAAGGGCAGAAGAGTAATCTACAGACCATTGGAGATCTCTAGACATATAAATTAGGACACGTCTGCAGTATCCCTTCAACAGTAAGCTGCTCTGTTTAGTCTATCAGCTGCCACTCAACAAATGTGTAGTTCAGCGCCATCTGTAATGCATGCTGTTTCTTGCCTGGCCTGTAGTTAGAAAACACAGGAGGGAGCACAAAATATTCTGTGGATTTAGAGATACAGAAGTCAGGGATCAGAGAGAATGGCATGGAAGATGCAAGCAGGATTTGAGATTACTCTTGTCAGAGAGCACACATAAGTCACAAAAAGTGACACAAGTCCACAAAAAAAAAAGTGATTATTCTTTATCTTCCCCGCTCATAAAATAACAGCTTACAAAGGAACAAGTTGCTTTTCTTGCTGCCTATTTGGAAAAATAAGATTTAAAAAAAAACCACCAAGTGCTAGCTCATTTTGCTCGTAAAAAAACATTAAGAATAAACAAACACCGGCTGTGTCCTTTTCATAATTTTAAAGGAGAACTATGCTTTTGTGCTACTAGTGCAGTTCTAAGTAAAATTATAAGTCTAAACAAAATCACCAGCACAACTTTATACTAACAAAAAAAATCTTGCTAAGAGGAAAAGAAGTTTTGTATGCATATATGCACACACATACCCCAACACTGAATCATTCTCTTTCATAGAACAAACTTTTTTTTATTATTAATTAAAAAGTATCTAAATGAATAAAATCATTGATAAGAGAGGGGTAGAACAAAACTAAAAAGCAGTAAAATTGCTAAGCATCAGCAAGAGATAAAAGATTACTTACTTACCTACGGGCCAGAATAATTTTCCCATAGACTCCTTTTAGGCTTGTCTAAGCACATGCTTTGTACAGGTAAAGAGACAGAAACATCGAATACTAAATCAGAGCACATATCACTAACCTTGTTTGGGGGTGGGGGGCTTTGTGAATAAGTTTATCCCACTGGATAAGCCTAGCAAAAGTAATCTGTTAACCGTATGATCTTTCTATTACATCTCTTTACTTGAGTTTATCTAGAAAAATCTATACCTTTCATTGCAGTTTTGGAAATAATAAAGGTTAGGGATTACAAAGCTCAAGCAGAAATCTGCTCAGTTTGTGCCTGAGAGGGAGAAAAAGGCACAGAGTCAGAATATATATTTTTCTTTAATTACTGCAATAAACATTATCTGTTTGTAATAGAGACATGTAATAGGGCTTCTCAGATGAGCAGGCTAAACTGATTTTTACTGTGACATTAGGTTTGTATGCCCAGGGGGTACACCCTGGTCTTGGGACAGGATTCTTCCATCACAAGAATGGAAGCCGTAAGAGAAAAGAGCAGAAAGGCACCAGAAATCAGAAGAAAGTGTTCAAAATGTCAGGCTTTTTACTACTTCTATCACTGGAGCTACAGTGGGGTAAACATGGTGATGGTCCCATGTCTCCTTTCCTTAAGCCCAGTTCTTCTCGTCAATGCCAGCAGTGACAGAAGCCCAAGGTGATGCTGTTTTGAACCTCTGATTTTGCCAAGACAAAGGGATGACCCTAGATGCACATCTCTCCCCAGACTCTACTGGACAAGAAAGGGAGGTGAAAACAGTGCTGCTTTCATCATCCAGGAGAGAAATAGGACAAAACCAGAACAACGTAGCATGACAAAAAGAGGTGCCTGCTCAGTAGGTAGGATAATCACTTGTAGAAATCTGTCAGAATTATCATAAGGAAAAGAATAGAATTATTACTGCTTCTATAGCCTATAGGATCCTCTGGCAGCAGAACATTTTCAATGATTGTTTCTGTCTGGTGGAATCAATTATCTCCTGATAGATTCTCCTTCCAAGTTTAAAATTACATTTAAAAACTCATCTGCTTTCCGCATTCTAATTGGGTATGTTTTGAACTGTAGATTTTTTGGGTGAATATTTCATTTATGCATCTCTTTATATTTCAAAGTAGTTGCCAAACCCATTTACGTGTCTGAATGGTATAAACTGTTCTATATGCAGTATACAATTTAACTTGGGTATCTGATTTATTAAGAATAGTTTGATATGCTATCAAAATGAGAAACAAAGACACAGCTGAGAAAAATGAAAGTCATTAATGTTTATGTATTTTTAAATTCACACTTGGGCCTTGGAAACTTGATTTATTATTTCAATAGACATACAGAAATAGTATTATTATTAATTTTCTAGACATGCTAGAAATATTGTTACTATTTATTTTATTCCACACAACAAAGTGAAAATAAGGCGGGGGGGGAGGGGGAAGGGCAACAAAGGATAAAATTGCCCTTTTAATTTGCTCATTTTTGAATCAGTCTTATATGTAACCAATATTATATGAGCATAATGCAATTTCTTTTGAAGGATTCTTAAATTCTTCATAAAATATGAATAGACTCTGAATAACATACTAATGCTTTCCCTATTCAAGCAAATCACTTTGGAAGTTAGTGGGCATTTGTCTGGTTAATTAGAAAAAAATAGCTGAATCATGACCTTATTCTGGATGAGGACATCAGACTTGGTCTATTTGTGTAAATACATGGTTGACAGGAGATGCTGTCACACTCCACCTCAGTAGTGCCTGTCCTTGTCAAAAAGCTCTAGCTGAGAGGCAATTTGGAGCCCAGGTGCACACTGCATTTATGGACAAAGCCTTTCCCCCATCTTCAAACAAAAACATAGTTCACTGCTTTTCTCAGCGCTGCACCTTGCTCTTGTCATCTGTGGCTCTGCTAACTCCCAGAAAGTAACAAGGGGTGCATTTTTACAAGTCTGCTTTCGAAGACCATTCTGATGCTAGAGTGGATGTAAGCTGAAATGTTCAGACAGCCTATAGGCATCAGCTGCAAGGAACATATTACAGTGCACACTCAATCCATAATTAACATTACATGTGCATTTATTTTTCAGTTGCCAATTTTGTGCAAGGACCAAGCTGGATAATGTAGAAGTATGGATAATGTAGAAGGGAAAGATTAACAGGAAGGAGGAAAGCAGGCTTGGTGTTCAGAATGTGTGGCTGAAGACATTGTTGGGCCTTCATTTTTTCCTGCTTTGTTGAAATTGTCTGATGGGTCAACTGAGCTCATTTTTTTCTCTGATGTAGTATTAGGAAGCCTTTGATGAGTTTCAGAAAGACCTGTTCTAGTTGTAATCACTGACCGTCTTCATAATCACTGGCATTGGTACTAATTCTGCTTTTGGATCTTCCTCCCACTGTCACTTTCATAATATTGTCTGTTCCCAGAAAAGCCCATTCACTTTAGAGGACTATAGCCTGCACTCATGCTCCTCCAGGGAGCCTTGACCCTCATTTAGGCTGAGCTGATGCAGGGAGACTCATTTGTATACGGTCAAACTGCCCCATATTCTGTAAACTGTACAAAGAATCACTGCATCTACCTTAGTAGGACCACGTTCCACCATCATGGCTCTCAGCTTCTACTGCAACGCACACGTATAGGTAGGACAGCAATGCAAGATGTAGTTAGTACTTTAAAAATTAATTTTTTATTGCTTGAAGTTAAAGAAAAAAAAATCTGCTGTAGTCACGGTACATAGAAATCATCTTCCTTTGCAAACCTTTTATTTTTGTTACATAACATTTCTCCATGGAAGTATTTAGCTGTGGGTGGCAGATTATTTGCAAAAAGCAAATATAAAAGGGAAGAAATCACAGCCAAAGCAAATTTTTTTATAACACTTTTCAACAGTATGCTGTTTTTCTAATACCTCTCTCCCTTATGGAAGCCTTTCCACAGTCCATACTACAGGACATTATGGCATAACACAATCTTTGCAACACTTCATTGAGGGATTGGGAGTTTTGTTTGATATGAATCAGAGAAAATGTTCCCAGATTATTCAATTTCAACAAGCAAGGTATACTTAAAACTCCTAGAAACCAATGGAAGTTTTAACTTTGAGAACTAAACTGATGTTACATGCAAAGTCAAGGATCTATTTTTAGCAACATTATGCACTTGCAAACTGAGAAGTGAAAAACACTGGGCCCTAGGAACTCCAGTAAACCCCACACTTACATGGCCCAGCTATTTCACTCTGCTAATTAATGTGCTGTTTTTCAAGAATATCTCCTATTTTGAATCATAATTTGCTTTTATTTATGCATCTATAGCTGATTATGTGCTATGCCCATTATACAGTACTTCATCTCAAAATAACAAATGGCATTGATGACACTTGTTAGCAAACATCTGGTGAAGGAGAAATAATTATTTTCATGCAACAGCACAATAATGTTTCTGGTTCAAAAATTTCATTTAAAATAAATGTTAAAAAAAAAACAAAAAACAAACCACAAACCAAAACCCAAACGAATCAATATTCCAAGAATATTGAAAGGTCAGAAAATGTTCCTGCCATTTGAATCTAACATTGTCCCTGCTGCCTGAAGTACCTAGCCCCTCAGCTCCTGGGACAGATAGCCTCACTACTCACTAGCTACCCTTCAGTGCTCAGGACCAAATTTCACCAAAAGGTTCTGATAGTGCAGCTGCTTGCCAATACAAGGCACTCTGGCACATCTCAAGATAAGATTAAAATCTTCCAGTCTGCTTCACTAAGGGACTTATGATTTCCTAGGATTCTTTAAAGCATAATGAGAATAAAAGCTTCTGAGATTCACAGATCTTACCTAAGATATCATAATGCATAGAAAATAGCATCTCTTTCTTCCAGAAAGAGCCCAAAGATTTTAGAAAATCTAGGGAAAAGGAGGTAATAATAGACAAAGAAAGCTTCCTTGATAAACAAAAAACCTGAATTTGAGCCCACAAGAGATTTCAGGCTTGAAGAATACATACATATATGCTGGTCTTAAGTTGTGCCAGGGGAGGTGTAGATTTGATTTAGGAAAAAACTCTTCACTGAAAGGGTTGTCAAGCACTGGAACAGACTGCCCAGGGAACTGGTCAAGTCACCATCTCTGCAGGTATTTGAGAGACCTGTAGATGTGATGCCTACAGGCATGGTTTAGCAGTGGACTTCACAGTGCTGGTTAATGGCTGGACTCAATCTTAAAGGTCTTTTCCAACCAAAATGATTCTACAGTTCTCTCCAAAGCTCCCTATCATCTATTTCATTGTGAGAATGAAAATAGTACAATAATAAAAAAAACACAAACCAAAAAAGTCTGACCCAGACCAAGAATCATTTCATTTCAAAAGAAATTAGACATCTAAGAAAGACAAGGAAAAAAAAAAAACCCAAAGCAACAAAACAAAAACAACAACAAACAAACAAACAAACCCAACCAAAAACTCAGTAGCTCCAGAGAACAGATTTGATTACCCATCTGCTTTACCATTGAACTGATGCATTCTTTAGTCTCACATAAATGTTTATTTGCCCATAGCTTCCAAACATTACTTCATTTATTGTGTCAATTCATTGACTTTAGGTCAGGTTCCAACATAAATCTGAGTCCTATAGCCACACTACTAGTACGCTTAAAAGAAAGTAAAGAACGCTGCACTTCCGGATAAGCATAATGAATACTAAACCTCACAGAACAGCTGGATATGTGCCTACCTGATGAGAAAGAACAATGCCCTGAGATACAATAAGCTTCCCTGATGGTAAATTATTCCACACATCTATCAGATTGAGTTGTCCTTATATTTCAGTATCTTCTTTTGTGAAAGCACAACACCTTGAATTCCAGATGGACATTCAAATCATCTGACATTAAGTCATAATTTTGGATTTCTTAAACCATTTCTCATTATGAATCTTTCTACAATGTTACTCTGAGCCTCATGGTAAACTCCAGACCATATTTTCTAAAATCAGAATTTAAGCTGATCTCGCAGAGCATCCCTCTAAAACTTAGCAAACGCAAAGTAAATTAGCCTATAGAATAGAAAAATGCACCCTTATTTTTTTGTAAACACAAATGCATCTTTTGTACAAATAGAAAAATCATTTGTCCACATTTTGCGGGGGAAGTTTCAAATATCAAGTTAAAAATTTACTAGTGTATTTTAGTCTATTCATCAGTTACTATCTCATAACCTCTATTATTCCTATCCATTAAAAGGAGTCGATATTTTCTTGAGAGGACACGTGAAGGTAGAACTGGCACAACTCAATGCACTAAAGTATTTGAGACATTATGTTGCAAACATTATATTTCTACTCTTTGTGCCCATCACAAAGCTTTCTGATTTAGAGCTCAAGCTACTTGTATCTAATTCAAGCATCCTCTTCTCAGGTTACAAAGGCACCCAGAACCTGGCAATGTCAATTAGAAAGCCATCATAACAACACTGGTGAAGCTCAAGGGAGACCTTATCACACTCTTTAAAACTACCTGAAAGGAGGTTGTAGTGAGGTGGCCTGTTCTCCCAAGTAAAAAATGGTAGGACAAGAGGAAACGGCCTCAAGTTGCACTACAGAGGTTTAGATAGGATATCATGAAAAGGTTCTTCACAGAAAGGCTGTAAAGCACTAGAACAGGCTGCTCAGGGAAGTAGTGGAGTCACCATCCCTGGAGGTATAAGTGCAGATGTGTTTAGAGGTACATGGTTTAGTGGTGACTTGGCAGTGCTGGGTTAATGGTTGGACTGGATGATCTTAAAGGTCTCTTCCAACCGGAACAATTCAATGATTCGGTGATTGTTGTCCCTATGGATCTTCAATCACTTTGCACTCTGATAGTAGATCTAGTGAACTGGAACCGATATCAGTTTCAGCAGATGCTGCAGAGCAAGAAGCAATGTTAGCAGCCACCAGGGAATTGCAGAGAAGGCTAACTGCTACACTGGGCTGAGACCACAAATTTTAATTAAAAATATCTGAAATAAATTATGGTTTTGGGCCTCGCAAACAAATTGAACACCAAGGGACAAGATAAAAAATTCAGCTTTATCCTCCCAATTTTAATTTTAATCGTAATCAAGAAACAAGGATGTCCCGATGTGACATTTCCTCCTTGCCTTAAGTCATAAATCATTTGGAACTTAGACTGAAACAATACCTTTGCTAAGCCTTTAGAGCAAACGTTTCCCAAAGTGGTGCCTTGTGGTTTGTTTAACAAATCTCTAGAATGCAGAAATTATGCAAGTATTTACTTCATTCATATTTACTTTCCCTATCTTTTACATTAGCGTTCTCTGCTAGCACACGGTCCCTTCATCTTCAATGAAATACATCCCTTCCTAACATGAATCCACATAAAATACACAAGAACTGTCAGAACCTGAAATTCATTGGTTACTTTTGCTCCTATTGTTCATGCTTCTATCATTCCCCTTTCACCTAACTTAAAACTCACTGTGACCAGATTAGGCACTTAGGTTTGCATTCATACGCTGCTTGGCACCAATTGTTTCTTTTGCACTTATATAATCATCTACTTGCTGAAAGATCTGAGAAATTACGTTTTCAGAAACAACCTAGACTTGCAATTGAGTAGCAGTTTCTTTGAAATTTTTAACACCAACAATAAAAATCTTATAACGAATATTTGCTACCCTTGATTTAATTATTAAATTCCCTTAAAAAGAAATAATCCCTTTCAGGATTTACTTGATCAATAGTTTACACTTATTTACATCCTGTTCTTAGAGTAAAATCATTAGTCACAATAATGATATTTATCTTCTGTAAACTCAGTCTCCATAAGATCCAATCACTGATACTCTACATTGCAAACACTGCATTTTTGCATCTCGAGACAGTGCATTGCCCTTATGCACTATAATAACCCTTTCTCTTTTCAAGTATAGGACAGAAAGTCAGTGCCATTGTTGCCTTGGTCTTTTGACATAAAAACACCCAGAAATTATTTCTACTGCTGATATCCTCATTTAAACCTCTGAAGAAGCCTGCAGCTGCTGAAGGATCTGGAGACATCTCAGGGAAAGCATAAGCTCTGAAATTACATTAGATTGGTATATAAATTTCCAATACAAGACTTGCATAATTGACATCATACACTTTTCAGAAAGGCATCCACAGGGTTCTCCTCCTTTTCTGCTTAGCTACCTAAATTTTTGCTTCAAACACTAGAATAAAATACTAAATGTTCTGTTAATTGCCCAGAAATCCGCTAGCATCAAGGGACAACAGCACAAGAATAGAAGCAACATTGCAGCATACAGCTTTCACTTCAGTGACCATTTTGAGAGAGGCACTCATGTGAAAACTATGTAGTATATACAAGGACTCTACAAAACAAAAATAAACCAAAGTAGAGTTATTGGACAGTAAGGTGTACTGTTGGAGTCTTGTGTACATCAGTTACAATTAGGTAAGCTGGTTAACAAACTGATCTGTGAACTAGAATAGAAACTTATTCTATAATCCACATTTTGCCTAATTGTGTATATACCCTACCATAGCTGTGTTCAGAGTTTCAAAGACAAATACTACAGTTCTTAGTTACCTTGCCTACTTAGATATTATTGTGCAAAACATCTGCAAAGTATTTTTGAAACAGAATGGTATATAGCTAACCTTGTAAGAAATGGTAAGATATAAAGCATTAGAACATTCAGAACTACTTCGGTTTTCTTCTCTGGATAACACCAACAATTTCAAAGTCAGCAACATGCTGAGTGGCAACAGAAATACTGGGCTGGAAGAGAGGGCTCATTGCATTTATTCAGGTTCTAACACTAATTAGAATTCCATGTAAAGCATTTACATTTATTAGTTACACACACCTATTATAGGCAACAGATTTCTAATTGTTTGGAGTAGTGTGCAAGCATTCGCTGACTAAAGAAAACTTTAAAACACTGTAGAGTTGGACAATAAATAATTATTTTTTAGTACGAGAGAAAAATGTGGAAGATGCCAAAGGCAGCAAGAAAAGCCATGAAAGATACATGATGGAGAGGGAACACAAGAGCAACGGCAGCTGGAAAAGAGCAGGAAGCAAACAGCAAGCAGGATCAAAATGAGAGGGAGGAATGGGAAGAGCAAGTACAGAAGTTTCTCAGTGTTAGGAGAGCAAAGGTGAAAAAGGGAAGATAGATGCACTTGACAGCTTCCGGTCTGAAGCCTCCTTTTACCTCATTGGCTCTAGGGGCACTGTAGACTTAAAAGCCATGACCAGAGGAGCTCTGGCATGAAGAAAATGTAAAATGTTCACTGCTCCCGAGTAGAAGCCCTACAAAACAAGCAACCACTTATCTACAATTGTTCTGCTGACTGAGACAGTGCACCCAAATTAAAAGAAATAAATGTGTTATTGTTTAAAAAAACAAAATAAACACAGGAAAAACACAAAAATAAAAACACAAAACAAACAAAAAGAAAAACAAACCAAACAAACTATGGACTTAAGCATATTTTGCTTCCTTACATTCTCTTATTAAGGTGAAGTATTACATTCTCTTGGTAAGGTAGTTCACAATTATATGATGTCAGAGTGTTTCTCCTTGAATGCTACCCTAATGTTACAAATTCTCTCTTCTGCTCAGAGGCAGCACCCTGACTGTGTTTTTAAAGAGTATCTTCAAAATAACACAACTGTTCACAGCTGGTTTGAACATCTACACATGTCAAGTCCTTAAATGACCTCCTCTTTTGCAGAAAAGTAGTAACAGCAAAGCAAGCTGTTCAAACATTTGCTGCATGCCACCTAATTATACCAATGATACCATGCAAAACCGAAGTGTCTTATTTTCCCTCCAAAATTTTTTTCTTGCCTTTGGCTGATTTGGTTTCTGTTCAACAGATGTATGAGATGGATCATTACAAAGATCTGTGCTCTGGGGCTCTTTAAAACACAGTAAAACACGTTTGTCTTTATGATAGTTACCTCTCAAAGAGTCATGAGTTTCCAGCAAATCTTTTACATATGGATTTTCTCTCCCTACAAATTACAG
>JANIJG010025242.1:86722-106676 GCA_024611175.1 Megaceryle torquata | reverse complement strand
TCGTCTTCTCTTTCGTCTTTGTTTGTCCTTCACAATCTTTTTAAATTTTTCCCTCTCCCCCCCCCCCCCCCCCCCCCGCAATCCTCTGTTTTCTTTTATGATGTTATTTTATTTTATTGTTAGGTATAGAACTTTTCTAAAGACAGCTGTATATGCAGTAGGAAGTATGCCAATTCCATTATTTTAGAAACATATACTAACAGCAGATATTGCAAAAAGAATAAAAAAAGTTGAAGTTAACATTTATTCTTATCAGATCAAATCTGTCCTTCCTTTTTCCTTTCCTCAGATTACCAGTTCATTCAACACTTCATAAGTTTGCAGTAAGAGCAGATGCACAATCAGCTGAATATATCATTCTGTTGCCAAAGACGACACTAACATACTAAGAAGTACCTAAAGATTATAATCAGCTAGCTTGCTTGGATAACAACAACAACAAAAAAAACCTATTTCACCATAGCTGAATAGAAGACACAAGAGTATAATCCACTTTGCTCTTTGGTAGGCTTGCAGAAAGGGTGCAGGTTCAGTTAGCTAAGGTAGCCTCCTAGATATTCTTCTGTAGTGACTGGTCCACATCAACCACAGAGTAACCAAAATATGCACACAAACCAGAAGAGAGGTGATCTCAGTGTGTTGTATGTGTGTGACATCTCACATCCTACACTCGTGATATTCATTCTAGTCTCAGGGTGAAGAAATTTTGGAAACTGGATTGCTGTCTAAGCTTCTTTTCTCAAACAAATGGGTATATTTCATGTTTCTAAAGGCTGAATTGAAGATAGTATATTCTTGCAAATGTTTCTGTACTCTGGTTCTAGTTTATGTTCCACAGATACATGAATACCTCCTTTCCTCTTAACATTATTTACATTTCTGTTTTCAAACAAGACCTGACCCAAAGCAAAGCTGTTTGCTTCTGAGGTGGGAAGCTACACACAAGTTCTTACATACCTTAGATTAGGTCTTGCTAAGGGGCACAAATTTGCAGAGTTAGAGTTCCAAAGCAAAGTCAGGAAAACAGGAGATGGATACAGTAAATCTAGAAACAAACAACATGACAAAGAAAACCTATAGACAGGATCACAGTCTTTCTTCACAGCCTTGAAAATATCATCAAGTTGCAAAAACATACAGTCATGCTATATTACATAGTGATTCTTTGGAGATAACAAAAAAGAGAATCTATAAATACTATGCCCCCCAAATTCACAGAAGAAAAAGATTCTGTAGAATATAAAGTGACAAAAGTACTTCCCATAAATACATATATTCATGACTAACATTCACAGTGCCAATGCTTATTTCATATACCACTCTCACCGCTGCCATCTTTGCTCTATTGGTAGTTATCAGTAAGGTTGCCTGCTATTTATTCTGTCAAGGTTGTCAGCTATTTAACCTTCCACTCTTTTTGAATACACTGAATGTATTAGCCTGGCTTCCCCCGCAGTCCTTCTTTTTAAGAATTAGCACATGCCGAGCAGCCACCCCCAAGTTAAGTATTAGTTTTACCATACCTTAAACATGCTAATGTATGAATTAACAGGAAGAAAAAAGAGCTATGCATAATTACTGTGTAAGAGAAAAAAAACCCCAAACCCTGCTTGGCTTTCTACAGATAGATGTTCCCTACCCTGCACCTAAGTTGCTGTCATTTAAGGGTGCATATTGTTTGTTCCGCCACTAGTGCTGTAGTCACTTGCCCCATCCCTCTATTAAAGCAGCAACACGCATACCTGGCCACCCTCTACTCTGCCCTGCCAGCTGAGAAGCCACTGACTGAGTCTTTTAGTAAGAGCATTATTTTCACCCATATTGCCTCAGAAGAAGCCTTTTCTCAGATACTGTCCCCATTGCCATCACTCTTTACTGGCACATTTTGATAGCAAATCAGTTTCTCCTACCTTTACTGAAAGTAAAGGAATAGTTCTGTTATTAAGCTGGCTATGAGTTAGAGACACAGAAAGAAACCTGTAATATTAACAGTTTATTCACTAATACTCCAGCAAGGTTCCCTTATATGCAACAGCAGTTTGTAGGGCCATTACATGAACAAGATCACAATCCCATTAAATGTAGCAGTGGTTAAACATACACAAGGAATACAAGAAAGCAAGCAGAAAAGACAGTTTATCATATAGAGGTGACTGTTTGGACCTTAATCTTGCAGGCTGCTCTACATGGGGAGACCTCTGCCTTTTTAAAGTCACAGCACTTGTATTTGGGAAATCATACAAGTCCCTGACAGATAGTTTAACAAAGTTTTTTAAATACTACCGAGAGTATTTCTTAATAGAAGGGGAAACTGTTTCTTTCTTTACCTCATGGTCCATTGTGCCACAAAATCAGTATCTTCCAACTTAAATCACATGGTTACATAGCAAAAAAGGACAACACACTAAAAAATTTGTCACTGTTGTAGTAGATTAGGCTGCAAAGTACTCATTGCAGAATGTAAAAAGCCAACCACAATCTTCTCTTTTATGGCTCTTAATCCATGTTGGAATCATTGCTATAGGCCTGCTTTACACTAATTGGGACTTCTACAAATGAGCAGATTCTCTGAATTTGAGAGTAATTAACCTAATGGGACTACTAGCATTAGTAGTACAGCAGTAGTTATACAAGAATTGCCCATAAACCATAGATTTCCATGCCATTCCACTAGTTACTTGTTCCCAAATGAAAACTGTTGATAGTCTGTGTTTATTTGTGTTTTGAAGTACATCATAATTTGTTTCATTTCTGACACAAAACCTTCCCTAGAAAGCAAAAACATTTATTTATTTTAGTCAACCATGCCTTGAAATCATCATGGGATTTGTTTGTTGGCCAAAAAACATTTCAAAAATGCTTGTGATTATGGACCTCGTGAAAGCTCACATCTTTGAGCTTTTTCTCCAAGGAAAAAAATTTTATTTTTAAAAATAGCTCCTCTCCCTCATCTTCCAAGGCCAAATTCTTTGAAAATCTAATTTGTAATTGCCTACAATGGACTAATTCGATTGGGCCCCAAACCTGAAATAAACTCTTTACTTCATGGTATATAAAATAGGTTTTTTATATTAATAGTTATACCACTAATGTGGAGAGTATGTCTGTACTGCAGTGTACATATGAGGAGGAAGAAAAAAAAAAAACAAAACACAGCCAACAACAAACCACCAAACAACACACAGCCCCCAAAACGCATCTTACTAAATCAAATCCACCTAATAGATTCATCCCTTCTAGTTGGCTCTGCTGTGTGTATAGCAAGAAATGCAACTGCATACTATTGCTCTGTAAGTGCTGTTTATATACTGTGACACACTGAAATACTTTGCTGGGGAAAAAAAAAAAAAAGAAAAAAGAGGAGTCTAAACCAGCAAAGTCTGGTTTCACAAGTCAGCCCTTGTCTGGCTTTGTTAGCATCAGGGAAGTCTAAGAGGGACTGACATATTTATGTGATGCAGAGAATTAGGATCAAAGCAATCCTTCCGCAGTCTGACATTGTTTTACACTCTGAAGTACATTGACCCTTTTAAATTTTTTTATCCTTTTGACCTCTCTAAATTAAGCCCTTGCTATTTCTTTTCTTGGGGACAGTAAAACAGAAACAAAATTGTGAATTAGGTGCAAACTGATCAAAGATTCATTAAGAACAAGACAAATAGTATATCAAGTTAAACATACTGCACCATTAGATGGTTTAAACAGTTGCTTCAGTAAATTGAACCTCAAACTACAGAAGCAAAACTTAATAGATAGAACAACCTTCTTAAGAAGTCAAGAGCAAGTCAGGTTTTGTGTAGCTGATACAGAAGTATTTGAGATGTTCCATACTAAAATAATGCATTAATATATAATACACACAATGCCATATTAAAGTTATGAGAATAGGAGAAAAAAAGATCAAGAATGAAACACTTGTTTAAGAGAGACCACAAAGGACAAGCCTTCAAAGAAATCTTGCTACTAACCACCACATAATCCATTTAAAATATATATCTATAAAGTCAGAGTTTGTCACAGTTTAGGGTCAGGGCAGCCCCTTAGACCAATAACAGACGCTCTATGTTAAAGCCGCTCCCTCTCCAAAGGGGAAGGGAAAAAGAATAAGGGAGAGAGACTGAGCGATTAGAAAAGGAAAACAGAACAGCTTTAATGAGAATAATAATAATGATAAAATAGAATATGTACAAACATATACAAAACCAGCATCAAACCCAACCCCCAATGGTAATTACATCACCATCACCACTGATGCTGTGGAGCAGGAACCGGGGGAAACAAAGACTGAGCCCTGCAGCAGACGGAAGCTGTGTTCAGGGGCTGGATTCTGGTACTGGATTCAGGAACACACTGATTGGGATCAAAGGCAGAACAGTCCTCCTTGGATGCTCCGAGGAAGGAACTGAAAGAGGACCTGAGGCAAGCCGAGCAAAGCTGGCAAAGTGGTCCAAGAGGGAAGACGGGCCCAGGAGCCTCCAGAGAAAGCGTGAGCAAGCAAGCAAGCTAGCAAGCAAAAAACAAAACAAACAAACAAACAAAAAACCCAACCCAAACTGTAGACCCTTCAGATCCCTCTGTTTTATACCGAATATGACGTCTATGGGCTGCAATACCTCACTGGTCAGTTTGGGGTCACCTGCCCTGTCTGGTCCTTTCTGCAGGTGCAGCCTTTCACTTCCCTGTACCCACTCAAACCAAGACATTGTTTGGCAATAATGTAACTGGACCACAACCAGTAGGGATCAGAAAGTAAGTGCTGTTATCTACCATATTTTTCCTATTCTAGGAAATGAGAACCCAGGTGCCAGTGTCAGCTTCCTGCAGTCGGTACACATACATGGAAGCAGGCAGGAATCCCCAATTAGAGTTTCTTAACTTTAAGAAACAAAGTAATTGTATTGGGTCCAAAGAGAACCTTGCTATGCATATGCTGATACAGAGCAATAATCCTAGTCAGTAGCAGAGTCACCATCTCAGTATCTTTGTTCCTAAACTCCCGTTCCAAGATTTAAATAGTAAGACTGTGACATGCCCAGTAAGGGATGTCCTGATCAGACAAACCAATACAGAGCATACAAACACCAAGTCAACATTTATTGAAATACAATTGAGAAGTTGCAAAAATGCAATTGGATAAATCAATTTTCAGTACTGTTCCAGCCTTACAAAGATTAAATCAGTCTAAGTTTTAGTGTTCCTAATGGGTATACAAGCTCATAGTCAACCATAGATCTAAACTGGCTCTGCTTTGAGTGTGGGATTGGTCCAGATGAAATCCAAAGGTCCTTCTCATCTAAATTATTCTACATGTCACCCATTTATGCCTTGCCTATCAGTGCAAAAAAAACCCAACCAAACAACAGAGTATCAGACCTCCTGCCTTCTCCAAAGACACAGCTGAACTGAGTTAGCTATGTTTGCTTCCAGTATTGGTTTTAATTAAACTCATCTTTGAGAATGTTTTCACAAGCTTCCCTTCTAAAACTCAAATTAAGGTTAGGCAGCAATTGTATGAAATATTGACAGACATTTTGGAAAAAAAGAAAAGTCTTCACGATACTTAAATCCTGAGGGTTTCTAATTCAAAAAGTGATGGAAACAGCACTCCTTAATGAAATAGACAGCAATGACTTCAAAGGGCTTTGTATTCATGAGGTGATGATTATTGTATGTCCTAGACCTCTGTCAAGTGCAGCAAATGTTCTCTGGTTGCTCTTATTTCTGTCAACGCAACTTGTCCTCATGACTTTGTGCAGAAATTATTACAATTTGGAGATGAACAGGCTTAAAACAGGAGGGTCACACTGCTTTCCTCCCTGCTATTACAACGTCAAAAAGAATGTTACACTTTGCCAATGCTGTGCTGTATCTGCCTGCAGAAAGATTATGCTCCCTAGCATTTTCTGTCATCGGCTTCTTTGGTTACTCATGTGGTGACTGCCAGCATACCCTCATGAATCACAACTTCCACAGTGTAGTACATTTCCAGAAGCAACCTGGCTTTTTAGATGGAGGGTTGTCAGAGCCCAAAGGTGCCAACCACGTTGTAGTGCATACTGTGCTTTTGAGTGGTCATACAGCACAACATGATGCTGGAATTGCCTGTGGCTGAGACACTTTTGGAATTGGAAGCCCTGCTCAAAGATAAAGCTTATTGGGTTAGGTGCAATGCCATACTAACATGGTTACCATGCTTCCTGGACTGGAGTGGGTATTGCCACCTAGTCCTGTTTACTGATAGTACAGATACATGTATATACGGGTACGGCATACACATACCCACACCAAAACCTTGGAAGTAGCCCAAGACTTATTTTACAGTTAATACACACTGTAAAAGCACCATAAGCCACTTCAGAAAATGGGATTTTTCAAGGTGTTGTCCTTTAATATTTAAATATAATTAATCATAGCAAAACATCAGACTGCATGATATATCACTAGAATAATGAAAATATTATGAAAGTCGGCACTGACTGACAGGAAAAAAAACTTGTGACAGGCACGTGACTCAAATTCCTTTGAATTAAGTGCTGTTAACACTATTGATACCACCATTTCTCTAACCAGTGAGTAAGGATTCACATTACAGAGACAGATAACCCTACTGAAGACCACAGTTATCCTAGATTTATAGCAGTACAAGATCAACACCAAAGGAAGATAAAGGGCTTCTATGGCAACATCATTCAGAGTGAGGCTCTTAAAAAAATATTGTTTAGCAGGAGGTAACAACTGACAGAGGAGAAGGAAGTGGAAAAAAAAAAAATATTAAGAAATCTGGCCAGAGGGAATAAGCAGAACACGAGATTTGTGGAGGTATTTTTAAAAGAGGATGATCTCTTACAGATGCATAATCTGCTTGCTCCATTATGACTAGTCACTGATAGAATCACTTTACCTATTTTTCCGATGACTGTAGCAGTTTTGATGGACATTCAAATAATCAGTGTCATGAGAACAAATAGCTAAATAGCCACGTATAATTTTAAAAGGAAAACTGCAGAAACACTTCTCTTTTATCAGGTGTGCATGGGCAAAATGCATATTGCCATTACACTCGCTCAGTACTCTTCAAAGTTATTTTAAGACTTTATGAGGATTTTAAACCCTTCTTGTATCTTAGGAGACCGTTCTTCAAAAGGCAGGGGCAAACTCGTAACCTCAGGTTGGTAGTAAAAGGGTGCACTAACAGTCAAAAAAAATTATTTGCGTATGGGTAAAGCAATTTTGCTTTATAAAATGCATTTTTATGTGTATGCTGATACAAAGCAATAATCCTATTCAGTAATAGAGTCACCATCTCAAGATCTTTGCTCCTAAACCCCTGTTCCCAAATTTATATAAAGTGCATTTTAATGCACCTCATAGAAGTGTTAAAAACATTACTGAACCAGGGGAAAAGAAGAACAGACAACAGCTGCACCACTTTAAAGCTGGCATGGAAAAAAAATAAAAATAAAATAAAAATCTGTGAATGCTTATTTTCAGTTGGTCCCAAACTAGCTTAATTGTGTCACCTGATCAGATATTGCTTTATGCACTTTTAGTCGATGTGAAACATTTAACATGGCATGCATACATACATACAAACAAACCCCCCCCCCAAAGTTAGATCACACATCACTGTTTAGGGATTAAAAAAATTAATGGTGTATCTATTGAAGCAAATGAGGGAGAGAATAACAATGTTAAAGCACTAAAAAAAGCCCTCAAACTTTGAATGCAAGGAAAATACTAAACATACAAACTTATCGGATTGCGCCAAACACTCCTCAGCTATAGCAGCATGGATCCAATATACTTCATTTGACACCTGTTGTGCAACACCCTATTTATTCCTGCTGAGCTGAGAATTTGCAGCTTCTGTGGGAAGCTGCAGCTTGGGCCATCAGAAATGGCAGGCAGATTTTTTTTTTTAAATCCCCCCCCCCGACACACACACACACCCCGCAGTGGTTTATTTCTGCTTGCCAATGTCTACTGAGAAAGAAGCACGCAGAATATATCACACTACTCCCCAGTTCCAGTTCAGCATCTATTTTGAAGTGAATCTCAAGAAAAAGGGAGTTGTCTATAACCAACAGCAAAATCCAACTCCCCCCGATGAGTATGCAGACCTGACATGAGTACCAAGTAACAAATACAGTTTATATTAATTTTGCACCAACAAAACACTAGGAAGCAAAAAGTGTGCAAACACTGCCATTTTCCATCGCAGACTGTCATGCATGCTCTGACATACACTACTTCCACCTGATGTTCCATTATTATAATGGTATACTCCAACCATGTGTGGGGCCAAGCAATACATTGGATGGAAATTCTTAAGAATCAATATAGCTGTGATTTTATTTGTCATAAGAAACATTTATTCTTCATTGTGATGCCAAGGTTATGTCATTACATCAGGAGCAAACACTCAATCATTTTTTGATTTTGAGCCTCTCCAAACACACTTGGAGACCTACTCTTAGAATTGCAGTAGTTTCTATCTACTAAATAAATCTTCTGAAAGAATCGTAATGAACTTGGCTCATATTTTGTCAGCAAGGGCAAATTTCCTTTAAAGAGAGAGATAATTACTTCTGTTTCAGATCTCCAAACTCTCTCAAGGTTGCATTATAATGAGTTTCACAAGACTCACCAGAACTGAGTTGAAAGCACATTTGGCATTTTTAAATATGCATTCAGATAAACTTGATAAAACTGTTGATATGCTGTTATCTATCATTCTACAATACCTTGACATGTTACTCTTTACACAAAATCTGCCACCAAACAATACTGCACCTTTAGTAGAAAAATGTAATGTGTTCATCAGGGACTAACACAATATAAGAATGTGGAGAAGAAAAAAAAGACAGCAAACAAAAAGTCAAATAAAAATGCAAAAGATGCAAGAAGTAACAACTTCCATCTTGCATAGACTGAAACCTCACCTGTCCTGCTATTAGAGCAGATGACAGAATTAAAAGTTAAGTTAAAAAGGGGGGTGTGGGGGGAGAGAAAAACATCCTTAGAGGCTAGCCTAACTGTACAAATACGTACTTTAATGCTGAAAGCTGTCTTTGTGGCAATGGCATCTTTATATTCAGCTGGCTAGCATCACCATTCGTATCACACAGAGTGCTTTACAAGATTTTGTTCTCATTAGCTCTGTGCAAACAGGTGAACCAAGAGTGAGGATGCTGAATTCCATTCTTTCTTGAGCATTGTTTACCAGATCTCTCACTAACTCCCAATCAGTTCCACCTCTGCAATTTTATTGAAGGCAATGAGTTTTCACAGGTATTGTCATATACCATAATTAGAAAGCAGTTTCAGTTCAGTGAGACTTTATTGGCTTGACAAGCCATACAGGGCTTATACGTGTGTAAGAAGAGAGAGAACATTGCCAGCTCTGGCAAAAATCAAGTAACATCCATCTAGAAAAAAAAAGTGACTTCTCAACTGAACTATCCTGTGCTGTCTGTCAGCATCTTCAGCACATGGGAACTGGACAACCTCCCTTTGTATGTGAGCACTTAGCATGCCTTGTGTTGATCCTTCATGTTCAAGGTGCCCGCTAGAAAAGCTGCAATACGAGTGCTGATTTCATATTCCTTAAGCACATTTATTTCATGTTTTATTTTGTTTTTTTTTCCTCATTGTAAGCAAGAGCATGCATTCTACATTGTCACATTTGTTGCTTTAACCTTATGCATAGTAACAATACACATTTGTTATTCAGTCTCTTTGTATTTTGGTTAGCAAAGCAGATCATCTCAGCAACCTTCCTGAATGTTTATTGTTGCACCCCACTACTCCCCTAACATCAATGACAAGTTTAGGGCTCTTGAAAGGAAAATTAACATCTCAGTTATGCTGTCTGGAAGGATTTTCAATAGCAGGTATCTCTTTCCTATGATGGAAATAATGGACAGGCACATGTGAAAGCTACCATGATGTGTAAAATAAAGTCCTTCATGTATCAGTCAGGCCTGACTGATACCTGACTGAACACAGAAGCTCACTCTGAGTTTTAGAAACTTGTTTTTCCATTTCATGAGAATTTTAGGAAATATTTTAAAGGCTACTAAAGTTATAACCCCCCCTTTTGCTTATCTTATTCCTTGTATTAATAGGTATGCTGAGTAACTGTAATGCTTCACAGGCCTGTGAACTTCAAGCATTTAAATGCTCCAACAACCAGAAATATTCAGTATTGCTTCATTCACACTAAGGAACCACAAGCATGGTACCCCTCATCAGACTCAGATCTAAGTAGCCCTGCCTTTAATATTTAAGTTACCCCATATATTGTCATTTTTGTCTCATTTATATCCTTCAGGGAACGTGGACTTTTCCCAACAGTTCCTTGATAAAACTTGGCAATTCTATCAGCATGAGTCAGATTATCACTAAAATCCTCATTTTACTCTCTTTTGCTGTTGACAACTCTACCAACCTTCCATATGAAATAAACCTACATTTAAGTAAATCCAGTCCCACATTTCTTAGCTTATTGAATCAACTACATGAAATACTCTCTACATTAAAATTAACACCATATAGTACCATAGGTTATTACCTTCCAGTTTCATCCTTGTTGTCCCACCGAAGACTTTGCCTTCTGGGCAATCTTATAGACAGAAGCCTTTTAAATCCTTTAAGTAATCCAGCCACTCCTTCCTGTAGGTACTTCTGACCCTGTAATCAACTATGAGGGCAATTATCGCATTTCTCCCTGTTGCCCATTCAGCTGCCTCAGATGAGATTTCTTTGTAAATTTACTCCTACAAGGTAATTGCCTCAAAAAGTTGCTCTGCCTTCTTCTGTCTAAATCAGTGTTTTCACCTCTGCCACCACCTTTACAGCTTTTGATTTCTCAAACCCCCCCCCCCCCCAGGCTACAATAGGCTCTAGACCATTAGTTTTGTCTAAAGCCCTTTCAATTGGTAGATCTTACTACTTTACCTACATTTATTAGATTCATTTGCATTCAGTTAAAAATAAGTATTTAAATACATAAGTATTTAAAGCCTGGGTACTTGCTTTTGAGAATGCAGGCTATGTTCATACCACAGACACTATGGTTCTGCATGAGAATATAGGCAGAGAGACCTTCACTAGGTTTCAGAAAGCTCTACATTTCCTAGAGTCATATTCAGTTGTATTAAATCATTGTAATGTTATAGCCTTTGTCAATGGAGGAAGGGGACACTGACTTTCAGCAAGGTAAACTTTATTTTTAGAGCTAGATAGAGCTAGAATAGTTTCTGGTTCAGTGCTCATGAATTCAAATGCAGCTTCCAATAGTTACCTCTCCAAAGCCCTAGAAAAGTCATTTTACCTGGTTATTTCTTTAGGAGACTGTTACCGCATTTTTGTACTGAAAGAATTAGGTGTTTTAAGGCATACACCATAATTTTCTAGAATTAAGGCATTTCCACGGTAAAGGTAACCTCTCTCACCTCTTTTTTTTTCTCCCCCTCCCCAAAATCCCCAACTCCCACATACCATCAAAATGCAAGAGAAAAGGGAATGGGTGTGTGGGGAGAGATTTAAAAGTCTGTCAAAACAGAAGTCAAGAAGGAAATAGCTGAGCAGATAAGTTACCCTTACAGTAAAAACAAAACAAAACAAAACAAAAAACCAAAAAACCAAACCCCACCAAACAACAAAACAAAACCAAAAATCACACCCATGCATAATTCAAGAAAAAAAGACTCCCTTTCCATAGGGAATGTATTCATGAACCTCCTTAAAAATCAAAGTTATGGTCTACAAGTGCACCTCTGCAGAGATAATCATCAGGGGAGTAAAAAAAAAACCAAACCAAAAAACAACACACGAATAACATAACTCAAGAAAGTAAACCTAGACAACATCACCTCCTTTCCATTTCGGGGTTCCTGACCCAGACAGCTGCCAACCCACTCTGAACATCCAGAGCTATGGGACCCTCCTGCATCCCAGGCAGAAGATGAAAACTAGCTGCTCTGAGGCAAACAGACTTTGGCACACCCTTTTCCACTTCAGCAGCTGCTGGTGGTTATCTTACTGCAGGCAAGTGAGGAACAGAAAGTATCAGCTCAGTTTGACCCTTAGAAACATAAAAGTTTAATAAAATCCTCTGTAAGCAATTATTTTCTCATTATTATTTTTCAGAAAATGTTAAATATTTCTTCCAAATTAAATAGCACACAGGATTCAAAATAAGAAAAAAAAAATATTTGGTCAAATGTATAAAAGAAAGGAACAAAACACTGGTGTTTCTTTCATGAACACACAGAAAGTTGATACTGTTCCTCTAGGTCATCTCTTCCCCCCCCCCCTTTACTATCTTCTCACTTAAGAACATATTTTATAAATTAATTTTATGTCCTCAAAATACTATTTGTTACTTATAAGTCAATCACTTCTCTAAAGTAAGATGTGCTTAAGTACACCAGATAATTGTGAAAAGTAATGTGTAATAAACCAACATACTAAAATGCTTAGCTAGACTATCCTGTTAAAATTTAGACAGCAAATATTATTGCAGCCAGAAAACCCTTAGATTTGTATTCTGAAGTTTCACATTTCAGAGTTATTCAGATCTAGGATTTTTAATTCTGATCCCTCATTAAGTTTCCCATGTATTGAAAGATGACCTGTTATGCACTGATCCTGGAAATAATTACGCACATGCTAAATTTAATATGCTGTAAAGAATCATTGCAATGACCCAGAGTGCATATAAAATTAAGTGGGCATGTATATCCTAGCAAGTTCTAGGCCATAGTTTATTTTATCAGACAATTTCTTTTTTACTCGCTTTGTTTAGATTAGAAGCCAAGAACAATAAGACAGACCTTTGTGAAACTTGAGGAAATTGGAGATCAGAACAAATACTGTGAGTAATCAGTTTTGACCTCCCTCTTTCTACTATGTATGGGAAAATACTATGACTTTTTTTCATTTCTAAAAGAAATAGTCATCATGGATTAAATGATGCACCAAGAAATGCCTCTGGACATCTATTTACCAAGAGAATTCTCCAAGCAAAGTTCCATGTGCTTCAACAGAAACCCACCAAATTCACTCACTCTCTGCATACATAAGGATGTTTCTTGTGTGAAAGTCACTGCATGCTTGCAGCCTGAGCATGACCTCTGGAAGTGAAACATTTCTGTATTTCCTTGTAACTTCTCCAGAAAAAGACTTCAGATTTGGAGTGAAAACCTGAAGGCTTGGCATGGATCCTGAGATAGATGGCAGGGAAAAGACCAGCTTGCAGCTTTATGGGTTTGTGAGTGTTTGGAAGCTCCAATTCTGCCAGAAGGGAGAGCCACTGCAGGGAACTATATGATACTATGTAGCACAAGCTCTTTAAAAAGCAGAATTTACGCATCAGGAACACAAATTAAAATACATATTCTCTACAACAGCTCTTAGGTAACATGAAATAACATTATAAAGAAGAAATAAGTGACAAAAGAGCAAGGAAAATTTCCCAAAAGCTTTTGGAAATAATAAATAACATTGTTCCCCACTCACTGAGGGATATCGTGGTGATTGGCAAGATGGAGCAAGACAAGGAAAGACAAAAATGAAGAGAAGCAATTCAAGAGGGTTACAACGTTTGTTTTCCAGTTTTGCAAGGCATTGAAGTGTGGCCCTTTTGGCTTTTATATTCTTATTTGCAAAGCATATAGCAAAGACAGCAAAACAGTGTGTAAGTTCAGCTGTGACTCACTATGTATGTAGATTTTACAAAGACTTGTAAAAGAAGACCAAACATAGAGACTAAAAGATATCACCAGTGAATGCTAATTTTTGAAATTAATAGAATTTTCAGAATGATGGCTCATTAAAATAAAGACTTTCAAAGCCTTCTTGAGGACTCAAATATTTCTTCCTTATAATCTAACCTGAAAAAAACCAAACAAGTCTCCTCAATTTTCAGTTTACTCACATACTTAGAGCTAATGAAAACCACTTGTTTCACCAAGGAAAGGAGTGGAGTTGTATTCCCTATGTTTGCACCACCAATGTATGAAACTAAAATTCCTGGACTCCCTGACAATCCCCTGTGATAGGGGCATTCCAGATCACCCCCACAGTTACTTACCTGCCTCCCTCTAGAGATGCCTACATTTCATTGTTAACAAAGTATAGCACCTAGAAAGTCTAGCTTTCCCATTTTAGGATTCTGATAATTCTGTCATCTTCATTTCCTCAAGGCAAATCCCTCCTTACAGGAAATAAATAGTTAATGACACTTCCCTGTCATCTCCTTACAGGCTCCTTTGTCATTCAGTGGCGTGAAATCATCTCTACAGTGGCAGCAGTTAAGCATGATCTAATTTCATGTGTGAATTTCAGCTGTTCTAATTTAACACAGCATTCAAGCATACATGGAAACTTCAGTTTGAAGGTGAGTTCTCCTGAAGTCAATGGGTTGCAAATGCATCTTTTATGTTAAGAAAGTGTCTTGCAGGCCTGTATTTGCTTTAGTACCATCTCCTTAATGTCTGGCCTTGGCATGAGCAGCAGGACTCACTTCAGTTCTGAGCAGCCACTATCCTGTTAAATTGAATGGGGAATTACATATATATGCATGCCTATACACACAATTATACATATATTTGGGATGCATATACATCCCATTCATATTGCTTCTGACAAGATACAAGCCCTGGAGCAATAAGATATCATCAGACTGACTTTGATGAACAAAATACCAACAAAAGCATTTCCAAATCTAGCCTAATTGGCCGGGTTCGTTCCAAACACTTTGGCCTCATGCCTAGTGCCTTAGTTTATATGAACATTGATAAAACATACACTTTCTCTACTTTGCTGGCTAGATCTTCTCAAGCAAGGAATTGTTGTAGTCTTTCAAGTAACTCTATCATCTAGACTTTGCTCTCTTGGTACAGCCCACTATCCTCAGACTTGGCTGGCAGCCTGACTGCATGCCTGCTGCTGCCTAGGAACTGCCTGAGAGCTGTCAGGCAGCTCATCTTGGCAGCTGCCTGTACCACCTGCCAAAACCTGCAAGGGATCTGCATGCCACCAGCCACCTGGTGTAGGAGTCACGGCTGCCTGCCACCCCTTGCCTGAGCCCAGAGACTCACAATGTGTCAGAAAGGTGCCATTAAGATCTGGCTTCCCAGACTTCTCTGATGAAGCTTACCCAAGCCCTGTTCTTGATTCAGCTTGTCCCCAAAGCCTTGAACATAGCTGTGCCAGCAAGCACTGCTGCTCTTGTTCCAGCAAATCCCAGTCACTGCTATGCACTCTTGTGAGCCGCTCTGGTTCCTTCCGAGTAGCTCTACTATCTGCCCCTTCTTCTGCAGCAGCTCCTAATCTGTTCCTGCTTACCCCTCCCTCCCTTTTGTTTTCACCCTTCATACTGGGTAAGAGTGGAATGATCCTCAGATGTCTACATACCTCTTTGCCCAGTTTTTCGCAGCTCCTCTTTCAGGGATAACATCTGCTGCTGCTCACATTTGCTAGGAATGATGAAAACCTTCCCTTCCCAGGACTGCTGCTTTCTTTCCTCAGAAGTGCCATGTACCCCAGGGCATTTAACCTGTTCCTTCACATGCATTGCTATGGACTGCTTTGGGCACTTTGAACATGAAAAAAGGAATTTTGACCATGCTGCCAAAGGGAGGGCAGTCACTGCCATGGCTCTGTGATGCCCTTAATAGCTTCAGTTCTTGCCATCTTGCCAGCCATTGAAGAAATATCCAAGCATCTTCTGTAACTGTGACAAAGTAATTTTGAAGAGTTTTAAATCTGTCCTACATGACCACTCTTGGCACTAGTGTTATTTATTCTAATATGCTGGACTTGTGTTTAATGTCAAGTAGAAATAGAGTCTGCATTTTGACACACTTGAGATGATCTCTTGATTCCTAGTCAGAACAGGAAAGTACTACAGTAATAAGAACAATTCCACCTTTCTAAAGAGAAGACATTGCTAACATTAGATTCCCTGGCATTTGGGTTCACCAGACTTACCTATGCCCATGCTCCCTGGGAGATAAATGTTTCTCACAGTTACGGTACAAGCTGCCTGTGCAGACTTCTGCAAAGTGGCCCCTTGTGCCTCATTCCTGAGACCCTGCACTGGAGATCTAGGAAGAATGATTTGCACTTGTCTGTTAATATAGCTTCTCAAATTTTTTAACCTGAAATAAATGCTTAATGATATATGAAAGGAATGCAAAAGCAACGGCAGGTTAATGCAGAAATTTATTTGTCTAAAGAGGATCAGAGATGTCAGTTTCAACTTCTAAGCCATGAAAAAGGTAGTTTCAAAAAAAAAAAAAAGAAAAAAAAGGTTAAAATAGTTAGAATAAAGAAGTATATAGAAGGAGAAAATCAGGTAAGAAAGAAAGAAGGGGAAGTCATATTAGTTTGGAGTAGTCTTTTCTCTGTTTCTATGATTTCACATGCTCTTGTGTTCTAAGCCAAGATCAATTGGGATTAATCAGTTGTATAGAAACCACTGTGAACTCATCGAAGACTTTTAGAGTTTGAACTTGTTTATTGAGCACAATTTAGTTAGCATCAGGTGTTGAAGTTACAGACACCAACACTAGCATAGAAATTACTTTATTTAGCTCCCAGTTGTAAGTTTCTATAGCAACTGGGTCCTATAACAGGAAGCTGAGTTTCTGGCACATGAATACTGCTGCTGCTGCTTGCTAGAGATTGTTAATACTGTATTTTTGGAGCACTCAGCTGTTCCTTAATTCTTTCAAAGCCATAACTCCACTTTTTTCTTTTTCCAAGGTCTTTCTTTAGTATAAATCTGCCTGCTTAGTCATACTTGTAATTGCACCTTTTGCTCTTAATCTTCCTTCCTCTGCTCTAATATGAAGTATGTTTCAGTCAAGCTTCACTTTCCCTGGAACTGCTTGCAGAGTGCCCTGTGCTGCATTCTCATATTGTGCAAAGTGGCAGAGCTGGAGGGAGAGGACCAGTGTGCTGAAGCTGTCAGGAGTGTCTGGAATAAAATGCCTCTCATGGATCTACTACTACTTGTGACTTATAAACCTGAGGCTGATTCTGTGGATGCTATTCAGAAAAGAATCATACCCCAACCTGAAATAAGCTCATGTGTTTTTAGGTAAGGTCAAGAATAAAGCTGCAGCACTGATTTGCAAGTGTTAGAGACCTCATTGCAGTTCCTATTTTTATCGGAAACTCACGGCTGAATACCACATTTAGACATTGAATTTCACAAGTCAAACTCCTCAATGCACTTTCACTCTTATCCCTACATTACTGATCTCTGTTTAAAGGCTGCAGGAGTACTCCATAAAGAGAACTGTATTATTGCAGGATGAACAGATGTCTCTTTTACCACTAAGACTTCTTTATTTGTATATCTTCCACAACTGTGAATCAATACTCTTTCTTTACAACTAGATGTATTTTGGGGGACACATTCAAATGCTTATATGAGGTACTGGATAAGGGTGCGAATCACTGTTATGACAACAGAACACACTCATAAAAATAGGTGTTTCGGTGGCTCAGCAGTCAGCACACATTTTGAGTTTCCATTTTTGGTGTGTGTGTTGGGGCTCTGTTTTGTTTTTGTGTTTTTTTCTGGTTGGTTGGTTTTGGTTTTGTGGGGTTTTTGTTTGTTTGTTCGGGATTTTTTCTTTGTTTGTTTTGTTTTTTGAGTTTTTTTAAGTGTATTTTAAATTACTTTGCATGTTGTCATTTATGGGTAAAACAATGGCACTTTGAATCACCAGATGTTTTTACTCTCTAGTATGGTTTTAACTTATCTGGTTCAATTCCTTCTGCATCAAAGAAAAATGTGTTATTCTCCTCAAAGTCCTCTGGGGACATCCCTTCTGCTGTCCTGGAGCATTCCATCCCATGAGAAAGAGTACTGGCTATCTCAAAGCCACAGAAAATAAATCCTGATATCAATGAAATGCAAATTTATATTTGGTGATTCAGACACAGCAGAGAACATATATTTTGAATAACAATATCTTCAAGTATCCCTAGGCAAACTGACCACTACAACAAGAATTAATTCTTGTGATTTTTCACATATGAAAGAGGAGGCTGTAGTAGGGTCTCATTTCAAGCATTTCATAGCTGAGGTAGCAGCTCCAGAAGGACAGAGAATAGTGAACAGCACAAGATACTTAGCTGTGTACTGTAAGAAAGCTGTAAGAGTGCTGAAGTCTGTAGGGGCTTCTGTTTCGTTTGTTTGGTTTTGTGGGTTGTGTTGTTGTTGCAGAAAAACTCCCAGGATGAAATATATTGAACCTACAGTTAACTATTAGCAGGTCCAACCCCAGTCTGTGCTGGGAAAGTCTAGATGGCATTGATATTGGCTATTTGCTCCTACTGTAATCTTTCTAAAACTATTCACTTTAGGTGTCTCTTACCACTTCTAATAGGGGCTTTTGCTTTTCCATCTGACCTTAATAAAATGGAATCATCCTTACTCAGGTTTCTAGGATTGCTATTTTAAGTGTTGGCAGTTTGAGAATATCTGCAGAAATCTTTTCTTTCCCCCAAATCGTATTTTTTTTAATCCAGTCCTTCAGTGGTTTCCCTGTCCTAGAATACTGAGCTGGGGTGATGGGTGAGCTGCTGCAGTCTGTCAGGGATGTCCCATCTGTCCAGGCACTTTCTGTCTCTTACAGTTGCAGTCATTTAGTCTCTCTTAAGGCAGATCTCTTCCAAGCAATTTGTAGCTCATTCTTAAATTCTTAACATCTAAGTTGCTGGGAAGGGCTATTTTGGAAAAGAAAATCGGAGCCACAGAGCAGACTATGTTTCCAAACGGTGCTGAATGCAACAGTTGTCTTTGGGAGACCAGTGGGAAAAATGACATCCTGGAATATGTTGCCTTAAAATAATTCTTCTGTTCTCCAATGACTCATTCAGCATCACAAGCAAGCTCAACAGGACCTTCTGCTGCTACTGCTCCTTGTGCCCGGAGAGTCCTCACAAACCCAGGAGAGGATACGTTTCAGCCATCTTTTGCCATAACACTTCTTCCGGCAGCACAGTAAGTTTTCATTTTCTATTTCACAGTCCCAGGTTTCTGGCTTCTCTCTTAACAAGCTTTGAAGAGTTTTTTTCAAAATGCCAGCTGCAAAGTTCATCTCTTTCTCTCTTCATTTCTTGCTTAGAGACAGGATTCATGCTTTAGAATAGAGATGCAAGGCAGCTTTCCAGAGCATGAAAATCCATTAACTTAACACATAGTCTCCAGTTTACAATAGCTGACTAAGAAAGAACAAACAAAAAGGAAATAAAAAAAGGAGGGATTTTAAAGGAGAGGACTATGTACAGTACATATTTGACTGATTGGATTCTTCAGTATGTCTTCTTTTTTTAAAACATGAATTGTATTTTAAGTTTTCTGAGCTGGTTAAAGCTATCGAAATTATATTTTAAAAGAATAGAGCAGGTCCTTCTCTTTAGAAGAGTGGTCAGGAAAAAAAGAAATGGTACTTACATCACTTCTCCAATTTTATAGATTTACATAATTTTCAGTCATTAACCTGCAATAATTATTTTTTGCTTCGTTTAGGTCATACTTCTGGTGGCATTCTATGAGAAGGTCACATCAATAGACAGGGGAAGAGCAACCGATGTCATTTACCTGGACCTGAGCAAAGCATCTGACATTGTCCTGCATGACATTCTGGTCTCCAAGCTGGTGAAATATGGGTTTGATGGATGGACAGTTCAGTGGATAAAGAACTGGCTTGACGGCTGCTCCCAAAAAGTAGTTGTCAATGGGTCCATATCCAAGTGGAGACCAGTGACAAGCAGAGTCCCTCAAGGATCAGTACTGGGACCAGTCTTGTTTAACATCTTCGTCAGCAACATGGACAGTGGCATCGAGTGCACCCTCAGCAAGTTTGCCAATGACACCAAGCTGTGTGGGGCAGCTGACATGCTGGAGGGAAGGGATGCCATCCAG
>JANIJG010025242.1:43374-86622 GCA_024611175.1 Megaceryle torquata | reverse complement strand
TAGAGAGAGGTCGATTCAGGTTAGACATTAGGAAGAATTTCTTCACCATGAGGGTGGTGAGACACTGGAACAAGTTGTCCAGAGAGGTGGTGGAAGCCCCATCTTTGGAGATTTTTAAGACCAGGCTGGATGGGGCTCTGAGCAACCTGCTCTAGTGGGAGGTGTCCCTGACATTGGCAGGGGGTTGGAACTAGATGATCTTTAAGGTCCCTTCCAACCCTAACAATTCTATGATTCTATGAAACACATCACTTGTCACAGAGCATATATTATGTAGACAAAAATCATAGTTTACCAGACACCTTAATTCCTTGAGAAAAGTCCACTGAGAAAGCACTTCAGTAATAGATCACATATTCAAAGTGCATATTTTATGATAGTTTTTAAGAAAAATCGTCAGTGAAACACTACGAGGTAAAGAGTTCACTGCTGTATCTGAAAACGGCTTCCACTTGGTGTTTTCTGTTATTACTAATCTTGTGCTTAACACATTTCTAATGGATGAAATGAGCTCTGAAACACACAGATGGGGAAAAAAAAAAAAAAAAGGGCAGCAATGTGATCTCAGGATCTTAACAGAAAATTTTTTTTAGCTGTGAGATTCTGTACTCACTGGTCTCTCCTTCTCAGTATGCAGACTCCTTTTCTCTCTTTGCACAAATACCACATAGGTAAGAAGCAGCTTCCAGCAATCTGTCTCCCTCATTGCCTTCTAAAGGTGTTGTCTCACAGTCTCTTTCAAGGAATCAATGCAGATGTTAAGAGCACAGAGGGGTAGTTCTGTTTTCCATCCTTCATGTGTCCAGCAATGCACTCCTATGTATGCTGTTGTGCCAGCACCCAACATTTCTACAGTTGCATCAGAAACCATATCATATTGATTCATCTAAAAATATTTATCTGGAAATTTTGTAGCTGGATTAGTTTTAAGCTAGACCATGGTTTATGACCAACAGTGCTAGTGGCTTAAGTGGCTAATAAATATAATGGAAAGGGTGGCTAATAAATATAATGGAAAGGGTGAGGAAAAACACAGCTTAGAAAAGCAGTGTGGACTCACAGTCATGAAACTGTTCCTAGTGATGTTCAATCAACACAACTGAACTATTTATTGGATTAAACAAGTTCATATGTGGTGGCATTTAGATGTTTAATGTCTGTTTGCATCAACATGAATTACTTTTAATGAGGCTATATGTTAGAAGCATCTACCTGTAGGAATGCTAGATGCTGGTAATATAATGCCACACATCCACAAAGCTCAAAACTGTAAGGATGGAAAAATGTTTGTAAAAATTTCATAAAAAGAAGAAACTGAAGCATAGGGAGGTTATACTAAGTAGTTTTCAATGAACATACATTGTTCCCAAATTAAATACTGTGTGTATTTAAAGAAGATAAAAATATGCAAATGTCATAGTGTAACCTCACCAAAACTATACTGAAACTAAAACAGCTGCATATGTCATAATTTTAGAAAAATCGTAAGTAGAGAGATTATTTTTATAATGTGAATTATGTTTGGGGAGTCTGGGGTAGTGGACTGAGGTCAGCATGAATCATTAAAAAAAAAAATCCTCTTTTCTTGCCACCTTATATCTTATATAACTGTTTATGTTGATAAAAAGTCCACCTCAACTGATTCTACATGAGCACATAAATAATTTTTAAGACCTGAATATATAAAATTAAGCTTAAAAAATTGCATTGGAAGATAAGCCAGAAATAAAAAATAGATGTAAGAACAACAGTTCCACCTTAAATTGGAAAATAGGGAAGATGAGGAGCATGATTGACAGAATTACAGTAGAAGAGGACATTTCACTGAAAAATCCTAATTTCTTAAAGTCAGTGAAAGAAGATGTGTGTTACCTCTTGTAGACAGTTTCTGAATAGTCTCTACATACAGCCCTCTGCAGAACACATGAATCTATGGAGAGATGACAAATGCATGGATGATTACTTTTAAGTAGTAAAGGTTAACTTACTTATCTCGATGAGTTTAGACAAAGTCCAAAGGAACCAAAGTCTTTTGACACACATTGTACTGCTCTAAGAATTATGCAGTGCTACCTATAATTAAACAGACTAGATGGGCATGACACTTTCAGGGCACTTTCTTAGTCTCTTAGTATAGTGGAATTACTGACAGCTAAAATATTATGGAATTGGCCAATTTAGGCAAATCCTGCACTGCAGGTGTTGACCTTTTGAAAATAGATTCCTTCTGCACATTGGGTTTTTACTTCCCCTATCTTGTTTCTCCTTTAGCAATTATTCAACTTTTATGGCTTCCTCCAGCTAAAAGCCTCAGCAACAGGAACATTTATTCAGAATCAGAATGGAAGATCTGGTACTTTTCTGTACATTAAAAAAGAAGAAAGTTCAATTTTCCTCCTGAAAAGCACAAGAAAGACCATTACGTGAGATGTAAAGACAGAGAGAAAAAGGGGCTGAATTCCCAAAATATTTGATGGTAGAAGTAATAATAGCAGTGAATGAGGCCACATAAATGATTCATGAAACTCATTTTTTTCCTATTGTTACTAAAAAGAGGCTCATTATTACCCAGAAAAAAAAAAGCTTTGTTGGTGATGTAAAAAGAAATCAGAATTTGCTATCAATTACTTTCATTAACACTGGGCCTTTGTACACAGTTTTAGAAATACATTTTATAACAATATAATTTTGTAATTTCATCCCTACTGTGCTTTGAGCCTTCTAAGGACCACAAATCTCTTTAATACCTCCACTCCTGCTGATAATAAAAAGTCTTGTGGGTGTAGTAACAGCTAAAAATACAATCGTAAATGATTCATATATTACCATTTCAGAGGTCACAATGGGTAACAAAAAGACCACAAGTACATAAAATAAACACCCTGCCCTAGAACAGAGGCAAGTTTTAGCTTCAGGATGATCACTTTGAAGACGTGTCTCCTTTAAGAACTTTTTCTTCTTTGATTTGAAGACTGTTAGAAATGTCTGAACATATGTTGTGAGGCAATGAAATTTCAATGGCATATTCTTTCCTTTTAAAGCCCAGTACTTAAAACATTGACTTGCAACATGAGACAGCAACAAAAATGAATCAAATTAAGAAGGCATATTTAGCAGACAGATCTAAGGAATAAATAGAGCTAAACCTGTTCTTTTTTGTTTTGTAAACAATGTGTCATTAGAAATCAATGAAGACAATAAAGAATGGGATTACCATGCATACATTTGAGAGGTTTCAATCAATATTTAAATCGTTTTGGAGATTTTAATGTAAACCAGGGAACTTTCTCAAATAAGCAATCAAAATAATCCATTAAGGCTGTGATCACCATTACACCTTTGTGTTCTTGTGCTTTAGAATAAACTGACTGCCTAAATACTGTTCAAGTGGTACCTCAGGTATTTACCTTTCTACTCTGTAAGTGGGTTTTGTTTTGTTTCTGTTTTATGTTGTTGTTGGTTGGGGTTTTTTGTTTGTCTTTTGTTTTGTTTTTGTTGTTGCTTTTGGTTTTTAAATTGCTGTATATTATCTTGCTTGGTCCTCAAGCTCTAAATACAATAAAACCCTCCTAAACCTAGTTAATAATATCTGGAAAACAAACAAACTAACAAGCAAACAAACCACAAAAACCCAAAGAACCAAATAAAACCACAAACAAACATTCCTTATAAGGCTATAAATATGGGTAAATGACAATGAGGCAAATGAGGCCAACATCACAATATTGGAATACAGAGACTATGCATCTGTGTAAATCATGTCTAATTATTATTAGAGTGTAGAGATTTGCTATGAACAATTAGTATTAATTTATCATAAAAACATGCTACTGAATGTTCAGAAACAGGAGTTATTATAGGACCTGTTGTCCATTTTCCCCGGCAGTTGAGACATTCTAACAACAGGCATGTCTTGGTCTCATGGGTAATTTTACACTGAGTATTACTAGCTTTACAATCATGCCAGGGTTATAAACTTAACAGATGAGGCTAGGTATTTCTGTATAAACAGCAGAATGGCATTGCAGACATTAGATGAAAGGAAAGCAAAGCAAAGCCACAATAGAAATCTTTGTGTCTTCCAGAGAAGACAGAAGGTTTAAGCAACCTGATTGGACTAATCAGAAGGAAAAAAAAAAAACCACTTGCAGAGAGACTGATGTAGGTAAGACCACTCATATCGTGTAACACATTTTTCACTGCTCTGTCATGAACAATTTTATAGCTCAACAAGAGGGAATCTAGAACTGGTTTTACAGATAATCTGTAAGGCAAAATGCAAATGACACTGAAAATGAAGGGATTCTGCAGTTTTCATGGTTTGGAGGGTTTGTTTGTTTGTTCATTTGCTTTATGTTTTTTGTTTTGTTTTCTATGAGGAATTGGTTTTAGGCAGTGGATATACCAGGGAAATGGGAAGAGAAATAAATAAATAGATAGAAATCTTGCTTTGAAAGTAGTGAATAGGGGCAAAAATGTGCACTATTATAATGCTAAGTAAAATAATAAGTAAGTTTCAAAGAAGGGGTGAAATGTAAATTTGACATGTTATGTAACTTCCAACTTTGCACATCAGTATTAAAACTGTGTAACTTTGATGCAAACTATGACCACTGCTGGGAAGAGGTACTTCCTGTCATGGAAAAGTAGATTACCAATGATCCCTGTTTTCTGCTCAAACCTTTGCCCTTCATACCATAAAAATTTCTAGTCACTGCTCAGTTTGGATGGAAATGTTCTCTGATAGTCTTCACTTCAGAGACCCTGAAATACATTTGCCTAAATTGCTGGACTAGTACTAACACCTGAATCTCCTGTATAGGAATGAACCACATCAGTTACAGGACCTTCTTCAGACAGAAAAATTTCCCTTGAGCTATGACATCCTTCCAGTGGGTGTAGGCATCTAATCTGTGATTCGAATTGAGAGGGTACTCATATTATGACTATGGGTTTTTTATATTATTTATTTTAGTAAATTTATTTTTAGGTGCTCGATAGTTTCCAGGCTTTTTATACTGTAATTCCAGGATAAAGATATTACAGTGCTTTGTATCACTGTCTTCCCACACATGCTTTCATTGTGTTCCTCTCCTTGCCTTCTCTCTCTTTGCAATTTCTTATAACCCCTTTCGTCACAGGAACATCCTGTGTCTGTTTTTCTCAAAAGAGTGGTGTCCTGCTTGTTCTCCCTTATGGCTGCACTAGGTATGTTCTTATTACCTTCTGGTCCCCCACAGTTTAAACCTAGAATTCTGTCTGACTCTGTGAGTCTGTGTTTCTTGCCTTCAATCCATGGTTCCTTTATATCCTCTCAGGACACACTTTCTCTGGTTACTTCCATGCTCCTCTTGCTATCATTAATCTGCTGTTGCTCTTTTACAAGTATTGACATCGCTCTTCTTCTACATTAATGATCAAGTACTTTAGTTATCAATTATTAAACTGTAGAGGGAGAATGGAATTAGGTGAGAGAGAATGTGGTGACATGTTCTGGGGATAGTTGGAGGAACTCTTGAAATTGTAGATCTACCAGCTACTTTTTGCACTACACATGCTGAAATTCATCCTGATTCATCCATAGATTTTCCTACCTTGATCTCTGAAATTTTTGGATAGGTCAAATACATATTTCAAGTGAATACCAACTAGATATGGAGAAAAAAACTTTAAGGAGAACAAGAAGTCTCACAAACTTTGCCAATAATTGGAGATGATGGAAAGATTACAAATAAAAAATGTAAGGGGTGATTATGGAAAGGAGAAAACATGTCATGAATTTTAGCTGATAATTTACATGCAGTCTACCATTTTACACATACTTGTAGTTTGGAACATGCTTTTGCATACAATGTATGCACACTTACTTATTTAGCAGGTAAGGGACTTCTCAGCTGTATGCACTGAATGACAGAAGGAGCAAAACATATATAGTTCTTTCAGGTATAAATTTATGGACTTCCTCAGAGTCAAGAAGTCTGACAAATGTCAGCTTTGTTTAGTGCTTCAGCTCTGTAGAACAGTTACTTAATGCACAACACAAAAATATATTACAATTGGCCTAGTAGAGGTTCACTAATGTCACTGAAATACAACCTTCAGCAAAACCTTGCTAAGAATGTTTTCCCCTTGAAAATAATAAAAAATATTTAATGTAAAAAAAATAGCAATATTTAGCAAGTCATTTAGCACTATCAGGAGATATCGTTCCAGTGCCTTCCCTTCTCTTTCTTTCCCTGTTTGAATTGCCTTCTCCATGAAGCACAGTGATGTTTCCATTTGGTGAAGGATGATCTTGACTGAAAGGGAACCAGCACTGAGAGAACTGATATAAAGAGAGGGATAGACTAATTATGTTTCATTGGAGGACTAGGGTTACTCTTGTAATTTAATCTTTAATTTTTGATAAACATATCAAAGAGTCTAAACTTTCTGGGAAAAAAAAAATGTTCATATAGAACATTCATTAGAAGTAGCTGTTTTTTAATGAAGCTAAATCTGAGTCCTTTAGCTTGTAAAAATGAAACTCATATTTCTAGATACTGCCAGTGACACAAATGTCCCAAGCACTATTGATTCATCAAGCAATTAAAAACCCAAGTTCCTTCGTGTACTAAATGGCATCTTTAACAGGATATATCCTGTGTGCATGGAAACAGCTACCAGAAAATGCCCATATAATGGCCTAATTTATGTTGGACATAAAGGATTTGATAACTGACTACTATTAAGACAGACATATGTAACACAATTTCAAGAAATAACAATCATGTCCATCTGTGTTCCACTCCCATCCCCCACCCTTCAATTACTGGAAATTGCTAATGATATTGCAGGTATAGCCAAAGAAAGATGACTTCTAGTTTTAACATCCTTAGATGTGAATTGTGGTATTTCACATTAGTGTTCAATATCTACAGAATTGAATTTAGAGAAGAATTGGAAGTTTTGGTGCAGAGATTGGAAGCTGGCAAAAAGGAAGAAAAAGAACAAGAAAGTAGAAATTGAAAGTGGTGATTTCATTCACAGTTTTATGTAACATTCTACACAGGTGTAAAAGATAAGTGGCAGTCTTTAGTTCCTATTGTTCATTTAACAGAAGAAATAATCTGGAAATTGAAAGAAGCAGCAATTATGAGTAATGTAGTCAGCATCAGAGACAGTTTGCAAGCTCATGGTATACAACGCATTGTCTAACAAGACTAGTTTAAAGTTTATGACTAAGAAAATAAAGCATGCATTTCCAATAGAACAAAAAATCAGAGATTGAATTAGCTAGTGCCAGGGAGGATTTTTTGTAATATTATATAAAAACATATTCATATATTTTCTGTTCAACCTGGAATATAAATTCAGTAACTCCAATTCAACAGTAGGAAAACAAAATAAAGTACTCTTTTAGCTATTTTATTTTTGCATTTTATGTTTTTAAATGGGGAGAAATGCCTAGAAAATTATTTTAAACATCTAAAATGAACAACAGTCGAAGAGATCAGAAATCTCAAAGGTAATACCAAACATAAAATGTTGCTTTAAGAACAGAAGCTAAAAATGCAAGAGTTGTTTCCTCTGCTAGAAGAACTGTATTAGATTATCAGTTTAGTTTATTAGTTTACCAATTAGAATCGATAATCCATTCTTTCAGAGAAACTAAAATCTAGCCCCAGTTTCATATTATGAAACAACCAGACCACACATTAAGAGATAATTTAATGGCCAATTTTTTGTCCACACTCTGATAACCACCATAATCATAATGCTAAAGAATAATAAAGCAATTTAGTTTGAATAGCTCTTAAGTAATGGTCATAAACGACAGCAGTAGGATTACCAATGAAATCAGTTCAAGAAAGACTCGTGTTATGTAAGATGATAACCTTTATCAACATTTCCACCATTGTCAATAGAATTACTTACAAAGCCCCAGATGTTCTTATTACTAGAACACTACAAATTACAATAAAGGCATAGTTCATATAATATATCAGCATAATATAATATGATGATAATAATGATTATCAAAAGAACTATGCAATCAGAAGATTTTACCAGTGGTGGCTTGGATTTTGCTTCTGAAAAAAACCGAATCCTGTGGGTTGAAGGAAGAAGAAAAATAGCCACCAATCTTACAGAAAACAACTGAACATGTGGTCTCAACATTTAAATGATATCTTTATAGTTATGGATTAATACCAGAGAACAATGATGGTTATATGGGAAGCCAGCTAATATATTTAGTCAAAATTCAAGCTGGTTTTGTCTCAAGATACTTTGTAGTTCCTTTTTTTTTTTTCTTGCTATTTTTCAAAAGTGGTCTTTGTGCAGCAGCAAGTTGAGAGATGAAAAATGTCTATGTCACCCTTTTGAAAGTAGTAGGAGTCTTCGTTCTCATGAGATGTCTGAAAAGAGCAGGATGTTTTGTCTAAACTTTAATGGTTTAATTAGGCTAGCTGAAGTTTTAAGCTGAAGGTTCATGCCCAACTGTGAAATGTTTTTACCAACCCCCACTGAAAACGTTGAGTTACTGCTTCCTAATAATAGCAACATTTGTTCTTATCTAAGCACAGCTATGGCATGCTGTAAGAAATTACGACACAAGTGGGAATTAATACTGCAATTAAATGTTTTGTGTTTTGAAAAAAAGATTAAATAAACAGATTCAATCTACATTTTTCTTAATTGAAAACAATTAAAAAGCAACAGAAACAACAACAACAACAAAAAAAGGTAAATGCAATGTACAAAATTAAGAACTGATGGTACCAAGAACTTGTCTCCCAAAGGAGAGCAAATTCATCATGAAAATTACTTAAAAAGGTGACTTAAAGACAGAAATAAATAAATTCATAAATGGAGAGGTGGAGTAAAAACTACACACACAAACTGGGAAAGCAAAATAAACAGAAGGTGTTTGCACTAGATGCAATAACTTAGATGAAAAAGTTTTTGTTGCTTTTCTGTCTGGCAAGAAAGTACTAGTTCATTCTAAGACTAATACAGTGACTTAATACAATGTAAAGCCCAGGAGAAAGAAGTAACAATATGTTGGCTGTTTTATATTTTGCATCTCTGAGAATAGCATAATCCTACATATGTACTGAAATCCACTTGGGTGGGAAGTGTTGGAAGAGGAGATTGTTCTGGAGGAAAATCTAGGCAGAAGGACACAAACTGGGTAAAACCAACACTGATAGCCCAGGGTAAAATATAGTATTCAATCATTCTGGCAGTTTGGCACTATTCATAATCCCAAGAAAGGAATCTTATTCCAGAGAGACAAAAGTCTGTCTCTGATTCCAGCCATGGGAATAAAGGAAATGGCAATCTGTTACCACCCAAAAATGATTGCAAAGATGAAGTGTGGAAGAAATGTCACTTCTTTGTCCTAACCAAAAAGTAGCTTCCATCTTCATATCTTCTTCATTTTCAGATTTCACTTACTTTCTCTGTAATCCCACTAATTTTTTTAGGTTATTTTCTAACTATAATGGGGAAACTGAGTAACTGTAATGCCTGATGTGTTCACCCTTGTAACACACTAAAGATATTTACTAAAACAGCAGTGTAATAATCACTTCAGGTCACTGGCTTAAATAAATCTGAATAAAAACATGCACATACATTGAATAAAATCCTTAGCAATGATGTAGCCTGTATAATGTTGGGTAGAAGAATTAATAAAGCATAAAGAATGTATGCAATCCCCAGATTCAATAATGCAAAATCTTCTCTGGTAGAAAACTTAAAGTAAAACAGCCACCCAGAGATGTTTGCCTAGATAGGACACTGGGAGCAGATTCAGAAGTGGGCTACAACACACAGGCAGTATCTGTAAGAAGTATCTGTATTGTACATTCAGCCTTAGGCAGCTAGATGACAAGGGCACATAAAACTATGAGGGCAACACAGAGTCAGAAGGACTTATTACCATGTTAATCCTCTGTTTCCCTAGAGATTTGGGGTGTTGCTGGGATGCCAGAATCTCATATGCTGAATGTCCAACCATATAAAAGAAGATTCAGAGCTACCTGGCAATAATGAGGAAAGTGTAGAAGTTTAAGTAGGCATGGCTTTTGGTTACAGCACTCACACCTATGAAAATGACAAAGACATTTTAAGTAATACTGGACCTAAGGATTTTATACCAGGATGAATTTAACTTGCTAAGCAATGGTAAAAAGAACAGGTTCCCTTAGCAGTGCAACAGGAAGAATAACAGCGATACTAGGAAATGTTATTCACCCAAAAGTCCAGTAATCTTTCCTCATGGTCTGTACACATCTATGGTAATTTGAGATCAAGTTGATTTAAGCATGTGTTAAACATCAGTAATTATCCAGAAAGAAGAAAAGTCATAGGACGGTTTGGGTTGGAAGGCACTTCCAAAGGTCATCTAGTCCAACCCTCTTGCCATGGGCAGGGACATCTTTCACCAGATCAGGTTGCTCAAAGCACCATTCAACCTGATCTTGAACACTTCCAGCAATGTGGCATTCACAACTTCTCTGAACAACCTGTGCCACTGTCTCACCATCCTCATTGTAAAAAATTTATTTCTTCCATCCAGTCTAAACTTATTCTCTTTTCGACTTAAAAGCATTGCCCTATGTCCTGTCACTACAGGATCTGGTAGAAAGTCTAGGTCTTTAAGTCCGTTCTATATATTGAAAGGTTAGAATGCTCCTACTTACATACCTCAGGTATATAGCCATAGTGTCTCACCAGTCCTTTCCTTCAAATACTGTTCTACAGTCTCTCCCATTTTCACAAATTGAAAATTGAGTTTGTGGGAGTAAATTCTCATTTAAAAATACTAAAGTATAAGAACATTGCTTAGAATTTTTATAACACTACTGATTTCTGCTAAGAATTCTAAAGAAGTCTGATATGAATTTTTGTAAGGTGCTTATGAGTTCTTTTGTTTATCCTGTTTGTCTTTAGATTCCTGATTCTGTTAGCTGTATCAATAAGAATGTACTGTCTTCAGCCTTTTTAAGCTTTCCAACTACTATTCTGGAAAAACTTCATTAAAATACATTGCTGATTTTTTTTTAGTTTTATGGGGGAGGATATCCAAGAAATATTGTAGTTTTGTTCTTAGTCTTCCCCTGTAAATGAAAGTCAGTCTGCAGGCGGAATTGTATCATTTTAAAAAGAGACATAAATATAAATTTCAAAGATCTGATTACAAATCAAAAGTTTTCCATTCTAAATAAAACAGCCATAAGAATATGAGAAAATATGTACCTTAAATTTTCAGTCAACTTAGCAATTATATGTGTATACATAAATGTATAAGATATACAGTCAATAGAAAAATTAATTTAGCTATATTTTTTTCCAAGTAGAGGCATACAATCTGTTGAAACTGAAGATTGAAATCAGGATGGGAAAAGGAGACACAGAGCAATCTTTCTACTGCTAAGGGCAGAGGGAAATATCCCCCATCAGTACCTGAGTTCAGTAAATGACACAGACTTGTTCTTAGATGTAACAACGTAAAGTTTCTCACCCTTTTTCCATCCACTGAACTTCATTCATAATTATGGGTTAAACTTCTTTACAAGTCTGAAACATAGCATGACTAAGAAAAACCTTTCAAATGGCTGGGTTGTAAATCTCAAGGATTCTTATCTGTTTCAGACCTTTTCTTTTGAAATCTTCTCTTTTGGCAAGTCTCTCAGCAGAAATCTGGCAACACAGCTGATAACACTGAAATCCTAAAAAATGGCAGCAGGTCCAAAATGCAAACACATTCAAAACACTGGCAAACAAATTATTATTTTCAAAAGAATAAATAATTTAATAATATTTTTTACATGATCTTTTGCAAATAAATATACTTCTATAAATATGAATTCACTACTTGTAACCAGGTCAAATTTAGTGAAAGATTCCTGTTGATGTGACTGAGTTTCCAAGGAAGTCTAAAATCTCTCATGCTTTTCCAAATGACAATGTTTTTTGAAAAAAATAATATTTCTTAATAGCAGAATAAAATTTCTCCCTGCCATACTTGTTTTACTTCAATAATATTACTAGAATTTCCTAGATCAAAAGTCCCAGGCTGTTCTATAAAATGGATGGCAGTGTTATTACACTGCAGATGCAGGCAGTATTAACAGCAGGAGCTTATGATGTGGAAGTCAGATTGTATGGTGGGTATCTGATGTAAAGTAAGGACTGTTGCATTGTAAAAGCTAAGGCATCTACTTAAATATTCATATTTATAGAAGGAAGATAGAGAAACAAACATTATGTATTCAAATCTCAATTAGACAGGCAGAACATACTATATTCTGTGACTGAATGCTGCCAAACAAAGAAACTAAATCACACTTTGAAAACTGTTTGCATACCATAATATGCAGGTAGCTTTCCTGTAACCTCACAAACTTTCATATAAAGCCTTACAACTAGCTAGAGGAAAAAGAGCAGATGACAATCTCTTCAGTATCCAGCATGTTGTTGTATGGAAAGAATAGGCTGCTGAACAAAATTAAGTCAAATTTTCTTGCATCAAAAAGAAAATAAATAACTACATAACTGTACTTCTCAGACAGGACCCTGACTCAAACTGTTTCACTGAAAAACAGAAGAGATGATTTCTTAATTCTTTATCATGTTGTGAGGAGGAGAAAAAGGCTGCCTAACATGAAAAACTTCAAGAATGCTAATGAGATATATACAGGTTTTCACTTCCACATGGCAAGCAGGCTTTTGAAATATGTGATGCTCAAAAGGTTGCTGTGGACAACTGAAAACTATCTGAAATGAAGGATGCATGAACAAGAAGAGGAAAGAGCTGACCTGCAGCTATTCTGAAGTTGAGGTCTAGTTGACTCTTGGGTCCTATCCCAGTCCCTCATCACCCACACTGCATGTTAGCCCTTTCATATATGATTTGTTTTGCCATAAACCAGATTACTTGTCATCAAGATTCAAACATCTATCTTAAGATTCCTCAGTCTAGGGTCTCCCAAATGGACAATTCAATGGAACTGCTTCAGGTTTGGCTCTCTCAACCACACATAATCCTCAAAATCTGTTTGATCAATTCTACAGGACACAGGTGATTCCACATGCCATCATATCTCCCGCTAGCACATGTGATATGAGATCAATTTCATGCTATAAAACAGCATTCTACTGAGCTGCAGCACAGTCATCATATTGTTTCATACATTTCAAAAAGAAAAAAAAAAAAAAGCCAAAACACACAGAACCTAAAGTTGACTTATTATGTTGCGTGGATGCAATCTGCTCTAGAGTAGCCTATGACTAAGAAGTGGGGATTTAAGCAACTCTGCAACTCTACCCTACTTGAATGTAATTATCAGTGTCTATATTGCACAGACAGGCATTCAGGAATGTGATGTACAGTATTACAAGGCCATAATCATATCAGATATTACCACTTCCTTGGCAAATATAGAATAGTATGCTACTAATGCTATAGCAATATTCTCTCACTGTAGGAATCAGAATTATTTTTTTCAGGATGTTAATTCAGTGGTGATTAAGTGCTCTTCAATCTAGCTCAGGGCCATCAAAGTGCCAACTATTTTATGCACTTTGTCAGGAAAAAAAAATTACAGTTAGCACAGAGTTGCAGACCTAGTTACACGCTAAGAAAGAGATAAGGTCCAGCAGAGGAAATTTTGTGCAAATCTACAGACTCCATCCTATTCAAAACAAATTTACCTTGATTTCAATGTTTTTGCTGTTGAGATTGTTGTAGCTGCCACAGCTATATCTGTCCCATTCTGCACCCTGCCTTGCTTGGCTCTCTCTGACCCCTCAGGCAAACAACCACAGGTGGGATACATACTGGCCATTTCACATGTTGCAGCAATTCTGGCCAGTCCTTCCTTAGCTGACACAGGTGGACAGGAACAGAAGAAATCCCCAAACAACCCCTCAAACTTTGCCGTTTATAATAAGTCAGAACAGAGGTATCAGACAGGTAAAATCCCATCTTCTACAAGTTTGAACAGTTCTGATAGCAACAGAATTCGGTTTGAATGCTCCCAGAATCAGCAGATGAAACAGTGATATACATTATTTTTAAATCAAAAGGGAAAATATAGTTAATGTTTATTTATTTTCTTATGTAAGCATTGACTTTAGTTATTCCTGTGTAAAACTGAAAGAATTATATCCACAGTATTGTTTGTAATAATGCTAACTTTACAGATACTGCTTTGATTAATTTGGTTTAAAAAAAATACTGATAAAAAAATTCTGATACATACATATCAAGTAAGACTTTTATATAGGTTTTTTTTTCACATCAAAAGACGGCTGTCTTGGTCAACTACAGAAAACAGATTGGGTGATGTATATAAAATCCAATAGTGGAAAGACAAAATTCTACACTAATCTTTGGAATAAGAAAAGAGACACTCAATAAAAGCTGAGAAAAAATAGTAATGTTCAATATGAAAAAATCAGATTCTTTCTCACCTGCCAAAAATCTGTTTCCTAGAAAATAGCAAATGTTCTATCTCTTAGAGCACAAACCTAGAAAAGTAAGGAAAAAATGGAAATAATGATTTGTAATAAATTGAAGCACCCTGAGACAAGAAATTATTAAAAAATCTATCTCCCTGGGCATGCTTTTATTACTTTCAGATTTTGTTGAGAATTCAGTGAACTAACTCTTTTCTTGCATGTTTTGTTTAGTTTTAGCTGACAGACACAGAAATTTTCATTTTTATTGTGAAATGTTGCCTGAACAAAACCACATATTGATGCTATCATATTTTATAATGACTCTGTGGTCCCATAACCAGATTGAACTAAAGAAAAAAAAAAAAAAAAAAAAAAACCCAACTAAAATGTCAAGTATTTTTCTGAAACTTACACAGGAATTAACAGCTCTGAAATTTTTCAATAAATCCTTTAAGAAGCATGAAATTTGCACACACACATGCACACAATTCCACTAACTCTGCACAAGACAGCTGAACTTTAGTTAATTTCTTTTGGCAACTTAAATAAATAAACTGGTTTATAAAATGAAAGAAGAGTAGAATGAGAGGAAATGAGACAGAGAAAACTGAAAAGAAAACCCTATATACATTTTCTTCCAAATCTTGGAGTTATATATCATTTTAAATAATCATTCAAACACATGGGAAGGTGTTTCTCTTTTCTAAATATACTGAAAAAATTCTATCTATAACTAGGCAATAGAAATTCCTATTGCAATGGTACCAGAGTGTAATGATTTCCATCCTGATTTTGTATAAATAATAAAGGACTGCTATGAGTGACAGTTTTCCTTCAACTATCTCAACAGCAAACAAGAACAGCAAATCACAACATTTAATCTGGAAAGAAATATTTCTTTTCTGAGTAGGTGTTTAAAGCTTTTTTAAAGATCAGTTTACTTTTATTATAGGATTTTTTTTTTCCTTGCTGAATATACTCTTAAGGAAGATAAAAAAAATATTTTGTTTTATAAGTCTGTCATCTGTACTGAAATCCACAGATATAGGGTTGTTATGCTTTGTGACTGAGGGAGGTTTTAAGTCAGTTTATTCTGAATGTTAGTAGACAACAATCTATCAAGCGCAACAGTGATGTTGCTATGATCTGCAGCTGAAAAACTCTGTACCGAAAAACTCTGTACTGTAAACACAATCCTACTTTTTTATGCTTTCCAGTTAAGATGGCTTAGCATCATTGTAAAAGATACAGTGAACACATCCAAATAATGTCTTCTGACTAAAAGCACCAATTCAGTTCCACCAACCAGTTCATTAGTACTAGAAATGTATTATTTCAACTGAACTATCTGTTTCAAATCAGAGTAACATGAAGGAACACACCACTTATCATCACCTTACAAATGCAGCCTCTGCTAAATTAGGAAAAAAAACCCACCCTATATTAGATTACACTGTGGTAGAATCCCACTGAAGATAAGGCAGTTTTAGTTTTAATTTGGGTGTTAGTCAAGACAACATAGTTTTGCTCTAATTAGTTAATGCACATTAAAAATACAGATTTTATCTTAAGATGCATTTCAACATGAACTAGATGTGTGTTCTTATGGAATTAAAATACACCTTTGCTGAGTGACCAACTAGTATATTTAATTTTAGCTAATTGTATAATACACAAGGCCTGCAAAAAATCATGATGGAGGAGAGAGAAAGAATACACTTTGTTTCACCTTGGAGATCGGTAACTTGAAGCAACATTAGTAACAGTTTTCTTTGTCAACACTTACCAGGAGAATGTCTACACTGATACAGGCTTTCACCAAAGAGAGAGGCTTCATGTCTGTGTGTAGGGAAAAGAAGACATAAATGCTCAAGATCCATCAGTAAAAGAATTGCTTGTGTGTAGTTTGTTCTTTTCATTTGTAAAGGAAATATGACCTGAATACCTTCAAGTCATAAACTGCATTCGCACACATTACATATACATGTACATTATTTGGCTTCAGCAAACATCTGACTTCATCTAAGGTACCATGATGATGTCAAGAGAAAACAACAGGGTCATTCCATCACTGAAACACAAACTGCACCTAAATTCCTTTAGCAAATCATTGTTTTGTGTGTGGAACTGAAGATACTATAAAATATAAAATAGTAAGCCTGTTTCAAAACTAGCTAGGTGATAATAAAAGCGAGAAGAGTGTTGATCTGCCCTCAGGATGTACTATTTGAAGCTTCTGAATTTTGCCTAGCTCCCATAATCAGACATATGACAACCTGAATCTTTTTTTAATTATTATTATTAATTTTATTTTGAAGCTTACATGACTGTTATAAACTTCTTCTAATGAAGAAAAAAAACATTATTTATTTACAGCTTGTGTCATTAAAGTACTAGACTCCTAGTCTGTAATTTGGAATCCCACATTATCAAAGCTTTCCATAACACTGAGACATTGGACCGTGTAAATAAATTCAGTATCATAGCTTTATCCCCACCTGCGCCACCTCCAGTAGAGCCTACAGAGGTATAACTATTCAAATAGTAGACAAAACTATATCATGATAAATAAATAAATAAATAGAACAGCTTTCAAAAAACTTATTTATGGATGGCAGTTAATAAACCATATTTGAAACTGTATTTTGAGTCATTAAAGACTTTGCATGGTACCAATAAACGTATGAGATTTCTAAATTCTTCATTTTAGCTACTTAATTCATCAAGAGACAGTTATATTAAAACTTTTTTTTTGTGTGTCTGTTAACATCAGTGTAGCCAGAAAATACAAAGATAAAGGAAATGACTGGAAAGTTGCAATATTTGTGTTTCCCAGTGACCTCCTACTGGACATTAGGCTAGGAGGCTTACATTCTGCAGCCTGAGGCATCAAAGAATATGTCTCTTTCCACTTGTAGCTGTAGCTTAGGGTTGACTTCCTTGCTCTGTGCTTTTGGTATTAAATTGAAGCTTCTGTTTATCTTTGTCAGTAAGAGCACCGGCTTGACTCACTAAACAAGTGTTTTCTGTAGGATAGAAGATTAATGGCTTCTCTGACCTCTCTTGAATGCAAATAGTCTTGTTGACTTTAAGTGGAGCTGAATGACAAGTTCATCTCTGATGTCTCATGGGGAAGAAAGTAAATCCTAGAAATTTTCTTCCAGACTCTGTGGTCGCATTCACACCTGCACCCCTACACAAACACACCCCTTTAGCACCCCATCATTCTTTTTGTTCTCTTTGAGGAAGAAACTTTCTGCAAAAGAATGTACACTCCCATTCAGATCTACTCAAAGACGTATTGTCACCAGTCCTCTTTTGACAATTTTGTTAAAGTCAGTAAGAAAAAGCTCCAGTGAGGAGCACAATATTTCTATTGCCCATGATAAATGAGATGACATCGATTGCTTAAAGTATGAGGGTCCACCACCTAAACACAGACCATGGTATTACAAAGCCCACAATTAACAATCAGAAAACATCATTTGCAGAGCACATAAAATCTCACTGACCCTGTCAAACTCAGAATGCATGTTCTTGTCAGTACTGGCAATTAATTTAAAGCTTACTGCATTAGTTATGTTAATACCTAGGCCACTCCACTAACAGGCTACAACAGTCCATAAACCAGAATCAAATCACTAGCTTTCTATTTCTCTTCCCCTTCACCATTTTATGTGTGTGCAATTAATATCTTCTTCTAGTCCTTTTATTTTCCCTAGGAATAGTTTAATGCCATTGCATTCAAGAAGTCCTGAGCAGGAACGCGTACAAAGACTGGTCCTTGCTGAAACTGAGTGTGAACAAAAAGATAAAGACTTTAAACTATCATAATAATAGTCTTTTTAATTAATACAGTGTGAGGTTTGTTCCTTCTTTATACCAAGCAGATGGTTTACTTTTGTGTTGTTGTAACATGCGCCAACATGAGTCAAAATAATTAACAACATATAAATTATTAAGTACTTAAGTGAATTGTCAACATTCCCCACAACTGTGCTATGTTTTCTGATGGAAAACTGAACAGCTAACATAATTCATACAAACTATTACATAACAAACGTACCTAATTAGATACTGTTGTATTCTTTAAAATACGGTAGCTAGGATAATTTAGCCATAATTTTAATTCATTAATATAGTTAAAACTTTGCTGCGCTACTTTTTGTGTGCATAATAACAATTGGTTCACAATCAAGGGACCAGGAATCCTTATTTTCTTATGTAAAATAGTGAATTGCATTTTATAATCATTAACAAACTATTTCTATTCTGTATTCCTCTATTTACTTTTTGTAATGGATATGATGAGCATTTGCACTCCCAGGCATATTAATAAATGACAGAAAATGTTTTTAACAGGTACACATTGCACAGGTTTCTTTCATTAGACCTACTTTGCCTTCATTCGTACTTATTTCTCTCAAAATGCTGCTGCACGCAACAGAGGAATATGACAGGTTAAGGCATTTCGTTCCTACACCCTTAACAATATCATTGCCCATGGAGCTTCAGAGTATATGAACTTTGAATACATTGTGTTAGAGCTGCTGTATGATGGAGGAAGACAGTTTCATTACTTGGAGGCTTTCTTGTGACCAACTCTGTTCAAGAACTGATATGCAGAACAGTAATTATCCAGAGAAAAGACTCAGTTTGTCCTTGACTTATTTTCTAAATGGCATATCTGCCACCAATAGCATATATTTAATGGAAAATGAAGGTCTAGTAATTAGGTTTTGATTTCAATTTTAATCTGTCATTTTATCAGACAGCTCCTCTAAAAAGTACACTGAATTTTGCTGCTTTAAATCAATTTTATCATACATTCACAGCTGAAAGTGAACTTTGTTGAGTATGCTATTTAAAAAAAAACCACAACATGTATGAATGAATTATAGATAGATATGGATAGGCACAGATATAGATACGGAAAAAAAATTGGACACGGGTAACAAATACTGTTATCACTGAGACATTTTGTCAAAACTGAAAATTTTGTTAGTCATTGTGTGTCTGTGCTGCAGAGTGTCAGCTGGTGAGACATCATTCAGGTTCTTTTATGACTGGTAAAGAATAAATTACAAAAATGCAAAGGGTTAGTTATTTTTAGTTAGGGGCATCATTATGTGTACCATGTTTCGCTAACTAGGCTTAATAACTTTGCTAACTCTCTCCTCTTCCAAGGGCCCAGATGACTACCAGATGCCAGTACTATTCTCCTGTGATTGAAATCTAGACATACACACACACTATTTGCTTTTTACAGCTTACTTCAGCCTTGATCATCCACACTGCTGTCTGGTTTCCTATGAATAGGAACATATATAAATAGTCTTCACATACAGATTGACCTTGGCTTATCAATTCATTTATTAACCAGGGAAATAACTTTCTAGTGCAGCAGTACACACACATACACATAAACCCCTGAAATGTATTTCTGAAATGGCAACACCTACAGCTGCTGCTCTGGGAAGTGATCAGTAGCTATTGTTCACATGCCATTGTAGGAGGTCTTAAAGCTGAGCAATTCAAGTAGCTCCTAGTGCACAATTCCACCTGCTTCCCCATGCACCCCGGAGCACTGTGTGCTCAGCTTTTGAAAGTGCACATGTTGAAAGTTGCTTTGGAGTTCCCAGGGCAGCAGCATGGCCAGGGGGGGATTTCAGGCATTAATTATTAGCAGCTTCTGTTGTGTACAGTTTCACTGCTGAGAATTTGGGATCATACAGACTGGATAGGTGTAGCAAAAGCAGTGTTTTACACTGTGCCTATTCAGCACATTTCATCAGTGTTTTAGTTAATGTTACCTTAAGGACTATTAAAATTCAGCAGTACAGAAAAACCAAGGATACCTGGAAAGTTTTGGCAATCAAATCCTTTCAGTCTCTCTCTCTCATCTTCAACCTGAGTAAGACCTGTCAAAAGCCTAAATCCTTGAAGCCTCTCTATTGTACTAAGATTTACGTGAATTCAGACAATGCTTCATATAATCACAGAAATTAGATGTGAGAATGACTAAGTCAACTTGTCCTTCCTTTGCTACTGAAATACAGCCCAATGCTCAATGGCAATGTCTGGCCAAATAAGAATGGGTCTGTTCAGAAAAAAAAAAACCCAACCTGAAATATATTCACAATATGTGTAGGGAAGTTTTGCTTCAGATTAACTGTAGTTTGAAGCCTACTGCACATTCTGGCTGGAGCAAATAGGCATATTACTGGAGCATGGTTTCCTGTTTAGTTTAACCCAAAAGAATTCTCATTTGCATGCCATGAGTTTGCTCCATGATGAAAAGCAATGCACAGTGAGGAAGGACAGTAAGGAGATGAACTTCAAAACCTCATTCGTGTGCTAATGCAGTCATCCCTGGTAAGACCTTTTGATGTCTGACTCTGAATATAGGACACCCAAAATGTAATAAAATTGCTGTTTTGTTTTCTTCTTCTTGGCAGCCAGTCTAACATGTTCTTTACTTGGTTTCAATTTAGCCATCTGTGTTTCATCCCACACACTTCCTGCTGTTCAGTGTTTTGGAGCTTCAGATATTCATAGTCATACTTCTTCAGATAGCTTCAGATAACTGATATATACACTAGAAACACATTTAAAAAAAAAAAATCAGTCTGTCATTTCAGTGCTTCAACCTTAGCCACTTCTGGTAATGCACACACTACTGCTAGTCCATTCTCAAAACCTTCAAGTGGAGACGTTGGTAGAGAGAAAGACAATTTTTTGTTTTTTGCACAGAATTTCAAGGTATAATTCAGTGAACAGTCAACCTGTAATCTCAGCAATACTTCTTCTTTCCCATGATTATCACCATTAGCATTACAATCAACTGTCCATCTCTGTTCCAGGACCATTGATTCTATGCAGTTAAAAGAGGTACCGGTTAATTTCACATTGATTTTAGAAGCAGAATATTTAAAACCATGTTATCTCAAAAACTCAAAAATATTTAATCACTAAAATTTCACTTAGTGCAAATTCCTTTTTATTTCCACAATTTTCTTACTTAGCTATGGCTTTATTTCATCTGACTTCTTTAAAAGCTAATGATTTGGGTTTTAGTCAGGAGAATGACTAATTGCAGAAAATACACAGAGGAGGAAACAAACAAACAAACTAACGAACAAAAACAAAACCAAAAGATATATTGGACTGTGTGCTGTAAGCTTGGAAGAGCAGTTTCTACACAAAATAATGCTACATCCTCTGATTTGCTTCCCGGATTGTTTACTGGCACTCTCAGTAAACTGTATTTGTTTAGGTAGATATTTTGTATTCTTTGAGGTATTCACAGAAAAAAAAAATCACAGAGTTTTCTATCTGTAAGAGAAATCTGTTTATTTTGCTGTACAACAAGAGCTTACTTAAATTTTTTTTTAAACAGAAATTCAGATAGTCAAAAGGAAAACAACTAGAGAAGGGTATTAGCCAAAATATCTGTCAGCTAAACAGAACTTGTAAATCCAGTCAAACAACTAAAGGGCATTGCACTGTCAAATCATCAGATTGCAGATCCCTGCCCTGTGGTTTGCTGTCTTTCAGAGAAGGATGCAAACTGTTTAGCTTTCCCAAACCCTCCCCCCCTCCATCTGCCTACTGACCCATGCAGCTGCCTTAGCATTCACATTCGCTCCACTGGAAGTTTCATGCCTGCCTTGATAGAAGAAAGTAAAATGTTGCAGTGACAGCAGCTTCAATGGAACTGAGTAAAGAATGATGGAGAAGACTAAATGTGTTATATCTATAGATAGCTGAGAATTGAATAGGAAAACTTTGTGAATCACTGTGCACCAGAACTGTCAGAACAGAATGTTTTAGGAGAAAAATGAAAAATACACAGAAGTCCAAACCCTGAAATTGCAGTTTGTGTTACCATTAGGAATGGAAAGCAATATGTCTAAAGATGCACTGCACAGGAATTTAAGTACTCAAATTCAGAATGCAAGCATAAATGCTTAACCTGCCAAAAAACATATTAAATGCTAGTGAGACTATAATAAAAGTGGCTTGTCTGTTCTTGACGATCATTTCCTTCACCCTGGCACTTAGTGAAAATGCATTCTGGATGATAATTGAACAAGTTTTTCTTCCTTCCTCATGGGCCCATAAGGTTATTTACAAAATAATATTTTTAAAAGTAGCAATGTGATGGATCTCTACAGAATAGTTCCTTAAATATTCATGCAGGTAACCTGAAGGGGCACATACTGTTTGGTAAGCTTCCACAGGATTCAGTGAAGCAGGATACCGTGTAGACATGATAAGCAAAGAAAAAATGCAAGGCGTTAAACTTCACTAGAGTGCAAAATAAGTTTAGCCTCAGTAAAAAGGAACATTCTTGGGAACTTCAGTGCAGCAAAACTGTTATTTCAGGTGAGGTTTTGCACAATTAAAAACCTTCAGGGAGACACTGCCTATGATAGCCTGTGTTACAGCCTTTGTATTTTCTTGCACATTGTATTTCTGGTTTGTCACTCTGTAGGCAACCAAAGCAAATAGCCAGACAACATCCTGAGAGGTGAGGTTGTGACCACAAGATTTACAGGCAATGTTGCAATTAGCTATATCCAAATTTAAGAAGCTATCCAATCCAAAACCCTAGATTAATTTCAGTCTGAAATAATACATTTTACTCCCCATTCTCAACATACAAAGTTATCTCTGTTTACTCCTGCAGGCTATATCATTGGTCAAAAGAGATCAAGGGCTTCTCATTATTTCTGGTGAAACTCAAGGTTTAAGTAAGATGACTATTCTACTCACTGATAGTAATGTCTCTAATCACAGTGAACTGAGTTCAATAGTACAATATTTATTGCTGATGTTTTAGAACAATTTGAAGTCATTGCTTTTCAAGACAATGATAATCACATGGAATCTGGAGCCAAAAACTTTTATGAATAAATTTCACTATGCTGTACTGTACAGTGCCATAGTTAAGAATATGTGAGCAGTGAAATTATAAACACCACTAGAAAGCACTGTAACTAAAACACTTGGAAATTTTTATCTAAGCAGAAAATTGCCAGAGAAGTCTCAGCATAAGATGTGGTATAAAACATATACTCAGTTTCTCTTTTGAAAACAAACACACACAGGCACTCACTATGAAAAATAACATAGCTTCACATAAACTTATAATTGTAAGGGGAACCAAGGTCTAGCAAACAGGTCACTGAAAACTGGGCAATGTGGATTCTATCCCTTGTCCCTATTCTTCTGCCTGGGGAATGATTCTTCACCTCTTTCTCCCTGCACACTTCTGTCTAGAGCTGGGTCTTTGGAGATAAACACCTACTTGCCTTTCATCCAATCCCTGAAACATACATTTGTGCTCATGTCTTCTGTGATGTTTCTACCTGGAACATGCAACATCTGTTATATCCCCAAACAGCATTCCTCAGTCATTGAAAGTTTGTCACTAGTATCCCACTAAAACAGCTTGTTATTAAAACTATTAAATGCACCCTATCTCACAGTCTGTTTAGTCAATAAATGAGTGCTATATGGTTTCAAAGCCTTTCTACTTTCCTCTTTACATAATCCCCTTTTGCTAAATAATATATCCTTTCTCCTGTAGTTCTCCTAAAGTCTAGGATTAGATTCATCCAACACATACTTGCATGTTTACTCAGACCTTTCTCAACCCAACACTGATGATTTACCTAACTTACATTATTATTGTAAATAGAACCTACATGAATAAATTCCCCACTGTCTATATCAATATACACTTTAACATTATTATTATATTGTTTTACCTGGGAAAATTATCTGATATATAGCTGTAGAAATTACTTGACCAGTATTCATTTCATTGCATACAGTAAAATATTGATGAATGGCTGAAGAAAACAATCATTAAGGCTTATTATAGTACTTATTTGAATGAAAGTATAAAAAGAATCACTCACAGGAATTATCTAGCTGTTCTTCATAGGCAATTGCACACATTATCTAAAAGCAATTGTAGTACAAACAGCATTCCAGTTCCAAATTGATGAAGTAGATATGGCCCACTGCTCAAGGTGCCATATCTCAATTATCATGAAGGACAACTTTAGCAAATGAACTCAATTATATCTAGTTTTTATCAGTCACAACCTTGGCTGATCATTGCCATTTTCTAAAAGTGAGATTTGTTTGTAAATGCTTATGACATGGAAAAGCCCAAGACAAGAGAAAAATATTTCTGAGGTTTTAAAATACCACTAAAATTTTTTGTATCACAGAATGCATGAATGAAAAAGAATATATAATGAAGAATTGCACAAAGAGTTTGCTGAATCTTGAGTAATGAGCAAATAACCTCAAGCAATACAAGAAATGGGTGTTTGCTTAAATAGTTAAAGCTTACTTAGCTCCTCTCTATCTCCATCTTCGTTTTCTTAAAAGAAACACCTAGTTCTGCTAGATCACTGAGCTTTGTTTCAGTTACACCACATTTCCTCTGACAATAAAATGCACCTTCCCATTTCTCAATAGCTTAATGGTGTAACTAATTGATTTCTGTTCCTTTTCACGTCTCACGATTAAAAACAAACAAGCTACTATTTTTGCTCCCATTTACCTGTGTCAGGAAAGATTTTTAAACCTCAGAAAACATGGATGTTTGATCTAAACAAGAGCCCACAAGTTCATATTCCTTATAACACTGACCTGAACTCTCTCAGCCCCATTGAAAATTGGCCATAGATGACTAAATATTTAGATTTAGCTCTCTCCAGTCCCTACCAGGTATACTAGACTCCCCTAGAGACACTCTTGCATTTCTTCTTCAATGTTAGGCAGTATGAAGAAAGTTTATTATTTTGCAAAGTTGAGGGGAAAAAAAAAAAAAGTTAAATCAATTTTGGATGTTATTTCAGTCAAAAATACGGATAAAGTGGGCCGCAATAAAAAACTCTTGATGCTTGTGTTTTCTCCAAACTCACTCAGTCATGCTTGGTCTTAAAATCAAGACCTCAATGTTTGACCTTGGTTTCACAATGAAAAATAATCTTAAAAACTTATTTCATTCACTTGTTCCCAGATACTCATTTTATACATTTGTGCCCACTGTTTCCCTGAAATACAAGTGATCTGGAATTCAGTTACTCAAAGTTCCCTCTTTTCTTTCATCTGATCAAATACCAGGGCAATAGTACCATGCTGCAGGAAGTAAGGAGGCAAAGACCTAGGAAAGTAGACTTCCCCTCTCCCACCTTTAAGACTTACAGTTGCCAAGCTGTAGGTCATGGATGAGAGAAAGGAAAGGGCTTTGATGAATAATTACTGGTAGTAACTCTCCTGTTGCTTTATTCCCTTCTTGTTCTGCATTGCAGAATACTGGAGGATGTAGAGAGTAGCTCTCTAGATAGAGGTAGGTTTGGGCAGCTTAAATACTTTTGTGAGTTTAAATTGCTTCCAGTACCTGTAGCTAGCTGACAGCCTACTGTGAAAGGATGAACTAAACACCAAGCGTTAGCATTAAAGATTTCCAGTATGTCAATTTTTCCCTGTTAATCTTGAAGGTTACTGTTACCCATGATACACAGAGCAATCCCTTTGCTTAGCAGTCAAATTAACATACAGCTTTAGCTGACAACTGCTTGCTTTCTAGTATCTAGAGATAAAACAATATGGTTATTTTGGACTCTTCTGCACTGGATGGAGGACAAGGGAATAAAGATATAAAAATTCTGTTTGCCTGTGGTGTATTCAGTTGTAATTTTTGAAGGTTAGTGTTTTTCTCATAATCTGATTTGATTTGCTGTTTCTTTTGCTGAATGGCATGAGAAAAATGAAGCTTAGCTCTAACATGAGGAAGGACGTTGTGTAAGTGCTTTTTTTTTTAATATTTCATGTGTCTGCAAATATCAAAAGAACTCATTATCTGTTAGAACAGCAAACTAGGGGTATAAAGAATCCCTCTACTCTTTTCCTCTGCTAAGGGATAAACTGTTTAACCCCTCATTCCCATGAATTATTTTGAGTGCTCATCTATGTAAGCAATTATCAGAGTCAATGGAAGTTATGCAAATTATTTCTAAAGTACGGAAAGGATTTTTAAAGTTAAAAACTTGAATATTAGGGATCATGAAACATAGGAATATAAGAGGAAAGTGAGCAATATTCTCCAGTGTATCTTTCAGAAAGAAGTGGATAGTTATTTAAACAGTATATATCACTTAACATTTTTTGTAAGGATAACTAATGTGAAGACTCCTTACAAATACCACTCAAATGCAGAGCTGGTGGTTTGTGAGCTCAAAATATTTTGCTGCATAGTGCAACAAGAGGCAGCAGACGGACTTCACTGAAGTTGTCACATAGCACACAGCTCTATTAGGCACACAAGGAAAGCTCTGAGGGGGTTAAAAGTCAATTGCAAGACCTGGGACCAGTGCCAATAAACTTGTACCTGGCCAGAGTGAAATTGAATTTTAGCTGCCAACTGTACATTTTCAGATCTCCAGAGGAAGCTGGTTCCTTCGTGTGGATGAAGTAGACAGAGGCGGCTGTTGAAATGGAAACCATTGCATCAAACAACCTGGGAACTGATTGAATTTAAAATTGGACTTTTTTATTCCTCGGTTTTTGCCTCAGAATGCATTGAGGGGATGCAGGTGGCTGATAAACAGAAATATATCACTCAGCCAAGAGGTTAAAATCCCCCTCCACACAAACAAGAATTTTGTCTTTTGGGAGGGAAAAAGCTCCTCAACAAATTCAACAAAGAGATTAAGAAACAGGTTCTTTTTAGGTGTAAATCAGAGGAGCTTTTCTAGTTTACATCAACATTAGTAGAATAAGGCTTAGATTTCTCAGTTAAGCCAATTCAAACTTAACAGAGTAATGTATTAACTTGGAATGTAATTACACGAAAAACTTACCCCAGTATTATTTAAAGTGTAACATTAGAGCTGGACTTGAAATAATATGTGCATATATATTTTAAATATACACATATGTGTGTATCCCCTAATAGGAAGATAAGTCATAATTTTTTCAACCTGCACGTAAACACAATAGAAAGCATGTTAATATTTCCAAGTCTAGCATTAGTAAGAATTTGACAGAGTTATTTTTATATTATGTAAAAAGGACTGGGTCACATATTAATATTTTCCCCTATAGGATTTCAGATAATTCTGATGTGGGGTCCTCAGGTGGTATGGTTTCTTTTAGCATCAGTAGGAACTGCATTCCATTTACACTAGTGAAGAATCTAGTTTAGCATGTTCACTCAACTGAGTCCAAGATATAAATGCACTGCTGCTTACCACATGGGCACCTACCTTGTCACCACTGATGGTCTCAGTGCCTGCTTCTAGTTCCCATATAGGAAAGAGAAAATCTGTATTTTGTGTGACAATTTCTCAACTGAAAAATGCTTTAAAAAAATACAGAGAGACAGAACAACTAAGGAAAATAGTTAATGCTCAAAAAAACCCAAGTAAAACCTGCAATGTAACAAATTTTACTGTGACTCTTCCTTGCCTATCATTAATTTTTAGTAATGTGGCAAGTTAATGTTTGCTCAGCCCTTAACAAAAAGCAAGATATTAGAGTGAGCTTACCTTCCTATAGTGTCATCATCAATAGTAACAATAACAGCATACATAACATCATAGAAAATCAGAATGTTAGGGGTTGGAAGGAACCTGTAAAGATCTAGTCTCCAACAACTAGAACCCTCTCTTCTTCCTTGTGGAAGAGGTTGTTATACAGCTGAAAGGCCTACCTGACCCTGGTAAGACCTCTGGTATAGGTTGCCTATCATCCACATCCCCATTATCCTGGCTGCCTTCCAGCAGGGCCTAATATCTATTTCCCAGAGCCACCTGGGGAGACAAGGTGGGCAAGGAGGGAGCTTGCCTTCTGCCATGGCCATCAGCTTGCTTGCACTCACCCCTTTCATTTAGGCTTCTGTCTTCCACCTCAGAGGGGCAGGATACAGGGGCTCCTCGACCCTGGGTGCTATCTGTTGGGCACTCCCACTTCCAGGGAGGGCAGACTCTGGCTCCACCAGCCTATCTGTATTTCAGCCTTCCTAATGCACCTAAGCCTTTCTACTTTGGCTTGCAGCCTTTCAACCTCATGTTGCAGCTGCAACCTCATCTTGCAGCTGTGTCGCTCGGCTGAGCAGATCATCTCCCTGCTCACACTGCACACAGCTGCACCCATGGCTGCCCATCACCAGGGCGAGGCTGTGACATTCCCTGCAGCCTGTCACCTGCACAGGCTCACCCCTCTGCGGGAGCTCTGTCTGGGTTCCCACAGCCATTTTGCTTGGTGACAGAAGCATGGCCTTCTACCGCTCGTAGACCATTGTTCTTTGGCCAAGCTGGTAAATTTTTTAGCGTCCTGAAGAACCCACCGAGGAAGGCACATGCACTGTCTGCCCTCCCTGAGGCTTCTTACAGTGGTGGCTGCGGTCAGTGTCTACACCTGGTTCTGATCAGGCGCTGATGCTGTGGCTCTGCCGACGCCATGTCTGCAGCCCTCCCACAAGCTGCCGGCACCTGACAGCTGACCTGTTTTCCCAGCTTGCAAAAAGCCCCCACAAGTGCTCTTTGACAACCCTTTTTGGCACGATCCCCTTCCCCACTGTGGATTTACCTGCACTGGAGCTGGTCTCTTTGGTGAGTGACCTTTGGGGGGGAGTGTGTGTGTAGAAAATCATGTGTAGAAAATACACGGTTTGTATTTCACTAATCTCAAGTCTACAGATACCATTTTCAAGTTTGCCAATGCAAATGCTTTTTCAACAACCATTCTCATGGTGAAAACCCAGTTAAATTTCTTATCACTGATGCTGAAGTTCTGTAAACCAAACTGATGATCCAAGGTCTTTAAAGATTTTCCACAGGTACCATAGCTAAAATATTTTCTGATATAAATCAGCAGCTGACATCCCTCTCAACTATTTTTTTCCTTGATATGTCTTTTTTTGCGAACTTTAAAACACACACAAAGGGAAGGGACAGGTTAAAGTCTAGCCATTCTTTACAAAATGAAATATACAATAGACGTACAGCTCTAGTGATAGCAACTCTTAGTAGGATCATACAAATTTTCCTTTTTTGACCATTTCCAAGGTGGAGATTATTTCACCATCAGATTATTTTGTAAAGTATCACAGACTGCCTTTCTCTAAATTATCAGACAGAAAGATGTCTCGGTACTCTTTGGCTTCGTGTTATCATATTACAACAGTAAGTTTCACAGATATAAGCCAAAAAGAGGGGACAAGGGAAGAAGAAGAAAGCAATGGAATAAAAACCATTTTTGTCTTTCTCATGGTTTAATCCCAGCTAGCAACTAAGCACCATGCAGCCACTCACTCTCTCTTCCCCACACCCCCAGTAGGATGAGGAGAATCAGAAAGAAAAAAAAAAAAGTAAACCTTGTGGGTTGAGATAACAACAGTTTAATATTTGAAACAGAATAAAATATAATTAATAATAATAAATAATCATAGTAATAGTAATGACAAGGAAGATAACAAAAAGAGACTAAAATAAATCCCCAGGAAGACAAGTGATACATAGTGCAATTGCTCACCACTCATTCATTTATGCTCACACAGTCCCTGAACAGTGAACTCCTGGCCAACTCCCCCCATTTATATACTGGGCAAGATGTCATACAGTATGGAATTTTCCTTTGGCTAGTTTGGGTCAGTGGCTCTGGCAGGGTACCCTCCCAGCATCTTGTGCCTTTCCAGCCTTCTCATTGGCAGGGCATGAGAAGCTGAAAAATCCTTAGATTAGGATAAACTTAGCAACAACCAAACCATCAGTGTGTTATCAACACTATTCTCACACTAAATCCAAAACACAGCACTGTGACAACTACTAGAAAGAAAATTAACTCTATCCCAGACAAAATCAGGACAGTCTTAAATGACTACATGCTTTTAAAATTCATATCTATAAATTCAGAACTTGCCAGGGCAGCTTTTTTCTGAACAATGAGGCATGGAAAGATAAGATTCTAAAGCACTGCCTGCTAGCTGATGATTTGTTTAGTAGGCTCCAAACTGCATGCCAGCAGTGGATCATTTCTTCACTGCCCAAAGTAAGGAGGATAGCACAGACATGGCAGATGTGTTTTCTTCAGAAGAGGTTGTTCCATCAGTACAGGAGACAGATACTGAGAAGTGAAGAAACCCTTTGGTTCTTAGAGGGATTTGTCACAACTTGTTCAGACCTCTCAGTGTCCCACACAAACTAGATTTCTCTCCTGGGAAGTACCTTTAGCCTGGAGATAAACTGAAGAGATGTGTTTTATCAAGGTTATACTTATTGATGAAAACAGGTCTCATCAATTAATGGTAGTATTACTATATCAGTAAGTGAGTTTTTTGTGGTTTTTTGGTTTTTGGTTTTTTGTTTTTTTTTTTTTTTTTAATCATAAGGGAAGTAAATAGATGGATGCTGATGAGTCCGTACCCCACTTTATATGCTGTAAGAGCCTGGCTATCCTGTGCCTCAAACCTTGTGAGGTGATAAGGTCTGGAAAGACCTGTCTGGAAGGAAGAGGTGTTGATTGATCCCAATGTCTCTGTGCCCCCACTTTGGCTCCTTGGAGATATGCGTTAACAAAAAGGAAGAGATAAGTTCTGCATAGGTGGGACTCTGTCTTTTCTTTAGTTAAGTGTTCCTGCTGACTGAACCATGGGGGAGGTGGATGGGAGATGCCACAGTACTTCTAGCTTATGGAGTTCATGCAAATCAACACCACTTCCTGTAAAAACTGGGACTGCCACCCAGATAACTCAAGGGTATAAAGGGACAGAAAAAGATTGATCGTGGTGCACCCACCACTGAAGAACTGAAGACTTGGACTGATCCAGTGAGACATCGCTGGATCCACTGGCGGTGAGAACCTTTTCTCTTTATCTTTCTCTCTCTCTTATTCACTCTCTCACTCCCTCTATCTTCTCCCCTTTTCTAATAACTTTCTTCCTTTTCCTCAAAATTTAGTCGCGCCGTAAAATAATCGCCTATGGCAATAACACCTTTATCCGTACCGTTCCATTAGGGAGAACTAATAAATGGTTTTGTTACTGTTCCTCGGAGTCAGTGTCATGACTCTGCCACCCCAGCTGCCCTGCCGTGCAGGGACAGCCTTTATCGGGGGATCACAGAGATTCACCTCCCTTGTTGTCCATGGAGTGAGACGAGACATATGCTTTGTCATAGAATATTAAATGTGAGTACAAAATGTATGTATGGACTGAAACATAAACAGTTCCTGACTTGCTAACAATAAAACTAATGAGATTTAAAAACAAACAAAAGAAGTTATTTTGTAAGACCAATAGTCCTACCTCTTGTGCCAAGTGTTTCTCAGTTAATTGAGAGACAAAAATATCCAGTTAAATGTCAACTTTAAATAATGACCTCACTGTTTAAAAAAGATGTAAGCATTATCAAGTCAATCCACTTCTTATTTTACCTGTCTTTCACAGCCCAGGTCGGTAACTTCAACCTAAGTTATATCAAAACATAATGGCAGCAGTAAAAACATTAGATTAGAATAAGTGACCTTGTATAACTTTAAGACCTGTCTGACTTTCAGGTAAAATCAAAAACTTCTGTAAAGTAAGCACTCATTTTTATATTAAGCTTATTTTTAGCCTCAGTAGAACAGTGATATACTGTTCTCTGAGGAGTAAGAAACAAGCATCATGGTTAACTTAATAGGGAATTTGACTTTGAATTTATTTCCTATTTAAGCTTCAAGAAGTTTTCACAAAGACTGGAATGTTTTGGACTATTTTTAAAGAACAAACAGAATTCTCCCTGTTCATAGTCCTTCTACAGACTAAAAAGCACTCTCTGACAGATGAATTAAATCCTCTTTGAGGTGGCAAAATGGAACCCCAAGTACAGTACTTCCCTGGCATAATATCATTGAACAGTTCTAATACCTTTGTTCTTTCTAAGCCTACTTTGAAAAAGGGAAAAAGAAAAGATGTGCATGTGATATAATGGGGATTTTTCTTTGGTTGTAGTTTTTCTTTCTTCCTTTCTCCATGATTTATATGAGTGTATAGGAAAATTTGCAATGGTTGGAGACTAGAAAGCTCCTCTATTGTAATTCTCTCTTCTTTTTTTTTTTTGGCTAACAGATGTACCCTTTTTTTCCTCTCCAGATATCTTTCAAGCTCCTATTTAAACTACTGTGGCTTTTTTCCAGTGCCTTCATGATACTTTAAATGTTTCAGTCTGCATAGATGCAAAGCAACAAGTTAAGAATGTAAGGTGACCTGTTTCATAATCAAAAGAAAACTAATAGAAACTCATTGCTCTTGAAATAGAGATATATGATTTCCAAACCTCAACAATACAGGTAGGATACATTTCAAACAGACACATTTAATTTGTGTCCTCAAGACCATGTAATACATAGTTATGACATTATTTAATTTGCAGCTTACAGCCATATATAAGCTTATCTCTCATTCTAACAAAGTGGGCATTTAATCAGCAAATCTAAAATGGGCATACATAATGCATACTAATCTCATATCTATCGAGATAAATTAAATTCTGGTCCTACAGAAGTCGACAGAAATCTTAGTGCTTAGCAAAATAGGTCCAACTGTTGTAATTTTTAAGAGATAATTCATATTGCTGTATTCATATATGTTCCAGTTTCATTATCTTTCATAATAGTTTGGAGTTATTTTGTATTTTAAAGTGGTGATTTTGTATCTTGTAATGTCACTGCTGTTAATTTTATGCACCATACCACATGGCAGAAGTATTTGGAATGCTTTGCTTAAGCTATGTTTTTATCTGAGGCCCATCATTTAAGATATAGTGCTTAAATGCAAACAATTAAATTCTTGGTTTACAGCTAGAAGTTACTAGAGAATTTTCACTTTACAGTGATGTGCTTTCATTGGCATTTTAATAAAAGGTGATTATCTAAAGACAGAATTCTAAATAAGATTTGTAAACTACGTATACTTTCTGCTTCTCACGATAATTTATCAGAACACATCACTTCTTAAAGAACAAGCAATAAGCATGATGTTGAAACTTAATTAATTTGTATTGGATCTGGACTGAAGAGCACTAAAAAGAGTGGTTGGTTTACCATACTGGTAATTATAAAGCAAATAATAAAAATACATTGAATTAGATTTTACATATAATGGAAATGTTTAAGTCTGAGTTCATTAGGTATATTAACACATATCCATTTTTCCAAAATAAGAGATGTAGGAATAAACTGACATACGCAGTTTCAGAAAAGAATCTGTTATGGAGTAAAATCATGTCCTTGGAATTTTCTGCCACACCTTTAATTCAAAGTTGGGATGTTTTTTGTTAATTGTGGGTTTTGATGTTGTTTGTTTGTTTTGCATTTGGGTTTTTTTGTATGTGTGTGGTTTTTGCTTGTTTTGGTTTGTGTTTTTTTGTTTGGTTGGTTTTGTTTTTCTTTTAACAAAAACCTTATTTTATTCTTGGGTAATGAGAAACAGAACTAGTTATAGTAATAAGATCCATCACTCTTTGCACTTACAAAATTTACTTGGTGTTCTTTCTTGCTGTAGATGTCATCTCATACTAATTGAAATTCTGGCTTAGTAGGCAACAGACATTGCAAAACCTACAAGAACAAAATGTCCCTTTGGGCCACGAGCAATTTATGGTAAAGCGACACAAAATGGTGAGTTTCTGAGAGAATTAGTTTGTACCCCACCAATAACTGTTTCAAACCAGATGCCTATGCTGCAATATATCACACTCAGAGTATCTATAGGAGCTACTACTATCTCTGAATTCCAAAATTTACTGTAGGTCTGTGGAGAAGGTTGCTTATAAATTATTCCCTGTTATGGGACGCTCTTTCAGCACAGTGGAGAGTAGGAGATCCAGACTTGTGTCTTACAGATTAGTTTCTTCTCATTCCAGTCTAAACCATGATAATGTAATAAAACCACTTAAAATATATATACAGTAACTAGCAACTAGTAGCTGTACTGAAGAGAACTCTGGGAAAAGGCACAGGATTGACAGGATTTTAGAAGGAATAATCTATGAGGAAATCTTGACATTTTCTAATGTTTTTCTTTATGTACTAAATGAAAGATATTTGATGTCTATGAAAACATATATTAAACTTAAAATATAAAAATTAAACTATATAAATTAGACTTCAAGTATATCATTTGACTGCAGTATCACACATCATCAAGCAATTTGTAATATTTAAAATAAGACACACAACCTATTTAGAGCTATGTAGAAATCAACTAGTAAGAGTGAAAAACAGTAACTAGCAACTTACAAAGTCTCAGAGACATAATATCAAATTAGATCTAACAAGTAAATCACATGCTAATTGACTAGTTTTGTAGCAGTATCAAATGGAAAGAGATATTACTCTCACCAAGCATTTCTCAAAAAATTAATGATCCAAAAAAGAACCATGTAAAACAGGTAATCACTTGTTAATTGATCTGCTACCACTACTGTATGAAACACTGAGCAATACATCTGCTATAGAACCTTGAGAATACATTTGTTGGTTAAGCTGTACCATGGGATAAGCTGCAAAGATGAGCACCCAAATATTTATCACAGGAACAAAAAGTGTTGACAGCTCATTAGTGAGATAAACATACATTCTTTGTGAACCTAGAGATACCTGCACACACTTCAAGATCTGCGAATATGATAAAGATCCCATCAGATAATCCACCACAGTGCCTGCTTTATTCTTGCAAAGAGAAAAGCGATACGTAGCGTGAACTATAATTTCCTTCAAATAAAAAAAAATATCTTTGATGAGGACAGGCATGAATGTGCTCTGAGGCTGAAAATCACAACTTTCAGAAGGTTGGCTGAGTAGATTTTTTTTTTGTCCTCTTAGAGTTTGCTTTGTTTTCTTGAAGTTATTAAAGGTCATTAAAATCCATTCTGCACACCAGCATGCATAAGCTTCGCTTTGCATTTCTCAAGGCTCAGACCACCTTAATTTCTATAAAATGGTAGAAAAGCATATCCTAGGAAGTAACATGCAAATGTTCATGCTGTATATTTGCACATTAATCTCTAGCATGCTTTTGAAGAATGTTGCTTCTTCACAAATACAATAGGATCTGAGCATGGGATGGTAAAGAGGGAAGAAGAGGAAAGAAATAGAGTAGTTTGAGTGCACATTTAGTAATTAATTTTTTTCTGTGCTTGGCAAACAAGAATTGCAAGAGGCTTTAATGATTATTAGCCTCTGTATTATGCCTTTATTGAGTGAACATGCAGAAGTTTTGTTCAAGGAATGATATCTGAAGAAACAAAAGACATGCAGCATGAGAATGATCTGGAATTTGAAAGAGGTTGAAGAAATTAAAAAGGCAAAGACCTGTATGACTCAACCAACTCAGCCATTCTATATTCTTTAAGCATATCAAACTAGAGCACATTAATCATGCAGTGAACAGGTGAAGATGAACACCCTGAATAAATTTCTAGCCAGAACTGATGACTGCAGAAGAATTTGGTTTTATGGTCTATGTTGGTAACAGTAAATGATTTCAGCATTCAGGGAAATAAGAGAGAATTTAGTGGTCTATCGTTAATTTTCAGTTAGATAAATTCTACCCACATTTACAATATGAGCTTGAATACAGAATAAGGCTGCCAGATGTTGAATCTTATTTAAAGCAAACACAATACAGAAGTAGCATTCACAGGGAAAATACAACTTTTACTTTTCAGATGTAACTGACCAGAAATGGGTAAATGACACAGCAATTATTGTGATCACTCAAAAATCTGTGAGGAGAAACAAACTGTATTGAGTTACACTAGCGTAAATGTTGTGTGTAAAAAGAGCCATGTTTCCATTACATGACTGATAACAGTTACCTGATCTTCACAGACATCACAGCAGAAGTCAGCAACATAAAAAAGGATATGAGGGTGGAAAAAAAAAAAAAAAAGAAGAAAATAAAAAATCAAATAATTTTTTTTTTTAAGCTATGTGAGAACCAAGGACAAGAAAAAGATATTCAGAGTGAAGAATATTAATGAAGAATCTAGTTTTTTAGATATCATACTGGGACAAATTCACAGGACCATTGAAGCCTCTAGCCATTATCTAAGGATATAGTAGGGAAGAAATCCATTTGATCTGAGGATATTCTTTATAGTTTGCCCTTGCTTTTGGAAGCAGAAGTCACCAGACTCTTGGGGAGGCTTCAGTTCAAAACACGCAGCAGAGCTGTAGTACCAAGTACACAGGGAATGGGGAGAGGAAAGATGTCAGAATGAGAGCTTGAAAATTATTTCATTGAGACTTCCACACATATTTAACTACATTTCTATTAACGAGCAATTTCAGAGATTAAGGCTAGAATTTTAGCTCTCCATTAATGGAAACTTCTCCTTATCTTTGACAATTACCTCCATACTAAAGTTTCACTTTTACTCCTTCCTTCAATGACACTAGTAAATGAACTCCTGCCATCCACAGTTACCTCTGTCATCAGCTGCAGGCTGTCATTCAATTTCATTTTTCTCTCCTGTTTTATATTCCTTTGGTCTTTTTCCATTATGTTGAATAATATGTAGGACAGAAGGATGCGAGTGGTATGATGAGACTAGTAGTTTGTATTTGCTAGGGCTTTATTAATACTTTTATTTCATTATATAATCTTTTTTTCTTCTTTCCACGGACTTCCACATGAAGTCCCAAAAATTGCCTCCTGCAGCTAAAGCTCCATTAATTACTCTGAAATTAAGAGTAAACTCTATACAGACTTCGATGATACATGTATTTTAATGGCATGTGTACATATATGTATATTTCACTCTGCAATTTAGAGAAAATTAGATTAATAATGTCTAAGCTTGGATAATTAGTACAATTAGCTGCTCTTTAGACTATATCATATATACATTATAGAATAATGAGCTAATGTTTTATTCTTACTACACCTTTCAATAGCTTTAATCAATGAATGCAAAAATATTCCACTTTCCCTTTGCTCTTTTTATTTCCTTTATAACATTAGGTGGGAAATGGTCAATCAAATCTGTCTCTCTGTATGAGGGAAAATATTTTCATCTTCTTTGTCTTGATAGAATGAGCACAACAAATCAACACCTGAGTCTTTTCAAAGCTCTACTAATGGAAAACGTAAATTTCTAATGTAAGAAAATGACACCAAAAGAAAAGAAGCTTTTTTTACTACATTTTTTACTAATACTCCTTGAGGAGAGATCGTTTACTATAGATTGAGCCATATAGAAGACAGGATGATACAAGGAGGTGGCAAGGAAATGATTTAGCTTCTAAATGTTCAGAAGAGTTGTATAAATCTGAATGAAAATATTATGTGTTAATGTAAGCACAGGGAATCAAAAGTGAATAAATATATCACTTACATTTTCTTTCTTTTAAATTCAGTGAAGTTACCAAAGGTATGAGAAGATAGCATATGTTGAAAACCTTCATGTTTTTATGAAATAGTTATTTTTAAACTTATCATCAACATTTCTGTGAAGGAAAGGAGAAAGATTATTTTGCATGAAGAAATCCCTTTTCTTTCCAGAAAATTTCTCAATCTGGTCTTATCATGTAATAGCTGATTAATATCCCTACTTGAACAGGTCTGCCTATGGTCAAGGTCTGCAGAGTACCTGCCTATCCCTAATATCACACTACTTCCACAATGGCTTAAAGGTACTGACATTTGATTGCACCATCTTTCATTCCTTTAAGTACTTAAAGCACAATTATGCGCGGAAAAAGCAATCAAACCATGACTAAAATGAACAGCAAATATCTGCAGAGTATCTAACAAACTCATAACCTGAAGTTTGTTCAAGTATGGTGTTCATATCATCAGAAATATCTACCTCATCTTCAAAAAAGAATGCTTCTGGAAAGTAAAACACCTCTACTAAAATGATCAGTATTTCTTAAATGCCTAGTTCACCTTGTTATGAATACCAAGAAATTAGAGAAACAGAGAAGAATTTTCTGAAAGAAGTCCTAGAAAAAGCAGGGAGTAGAGCAGTTGTTCATTTGCCATAATGCTCTAGATATCATGTCGGACTCCTCTAGAAGCAGCAGGTTTAGATTGCCCCCAAAAAGTAGCATAATGGACTAGATAGTTGGCTTCAGTCTGGTAATTTTCTATGATACTTTGTTCAGAGTGGACCAGATGTCTGTTGTTTTGTTAAGAATTAACTTTGTACTTTTTTTTTTGTTTAAAAAAACACTTAGCATACCAAGGCCACGTGTTTCACAGGTGCATTTTAACTGCTCTGCTATAAGTTTCTATAATTAATGACTAGGATTCTGGATGTTCAGCCAGGTTTGGTTTTGGTTTTGTTTTTGTTTTGGGAGTTGATTTTGTGGTTTGATTGGTTGTTTTTTTGTTTGGTTGGTTTTTGTTTGGTTGGTTTTTTGAAGACTATATGCCCACCCTATTAAAAAGAAGAGGAAAAAAAATAGATAACTGCAATTGCTAAAGTATCAATCAACACTATGTGTGTTGTAATTTAAGATTTGTTTACATATAAAATACACATAAAATAAAATGGATGAACTCTGAATATACAGAGAGAATTAGCAGGGAACAACAGAGTACCAACAGGGTTTACTACTTTGACAACTTAGACCACGTAATAACAGAGGTTTTCTGATTCTCATGCTGATTTAAGAGTATGTAGTTTTGTAGGAGGTGCTCACACTCACATAGCAGTAGTTTATCTTTTTTTTTTTTTTTTTTAATATCAAACCCAAAAGTTAGAAGATGAAAGGTCAGGGCAGATATTAGAAAATTTAGGTTATTGTAGTAATCTCATTTACATAGATATAATAACCAATTTGTTACTATAAATGAGAAATTAGTCAATATCTCTTCCTTTTTCATATACTTTCTACAGATTTTCTCTAAATACACACAGAGATTGTGTATTAAGCACTTAAGCTCTGTCACACAACAGGCCTGTGAGAATATCCCTCTGGATACTGGCGACAGCTTCTGTGCTTCCAATGTGAGTCCTGCCTTTCCCAAAGAAAAAAATCTAGAGTAAAAAACCTTGAACTGTCCAATAAGCCAGTGTAGGTGTTTGTAAACATTATTCACTAAGTATCAGAAAAGAGGAGATCTACTTCTCTAGAAGAGTAAGGAAGCTGAAAATTCCTGAGTGGAAGGCACTCAGTAAAAGAGGAAAAATACTGAGATGAACAATCACTTCTCCATCAGACACAGTTCTTCAACAGCAAGGAAAAACTTTAACACTCCAATGTTTGGTCCTACTTTGCTTTTTTCACCTCCAGTGCTGTTCAATTCTCCATTCACAGTGAAGAAGCTATAATTTGAGTTGATGTAGGAAAAATAAATTTAAGATCAGATATTCCTTTTAATGCCCTGAGCTCAATTTTCATCTGATGGTCTGACCTCAAAAAGCAGATCTATATCAGTTTAGTGCCTTTTTGTCTGATGGGCTAAACTTAAAAAAATAAATTTGTACATAAAGTACAGAAGCAAAATCTAAACTTTTTTTTTTTTTTTTTTTTTTCCTAATGCATTACAATCTTCTTCCAGGCTTCAGCTTGTAAGAAAATTTATCTTGACAAAACAAAGGTAAAGATTTCCATATACAACCTAACTTTGGGATTCTCTTGATTTCTGGATACTTAGCTACTCTTCTTTATTTACATCTAAAATCCCATGAGAGTGAAAATGTTTACTATAATTTATACTCAGTTTTTAAACAAATATTTGATGATTTTGAATCTGTTGAACTTATCTGTTTTATCCCTGGGAGTAATGCATGTACAGGTGAATGACAAAGCAAGTTTCACAGCAACAAAAACCACAAGCCATTAGAATCTTTGCAAAAGCTTTCATCAGCTTCAGAAGAGTGGATCAGATGTTACACCAGCAGCAGAACCAAGGGAAAAAGGCAAGTAGAAATACACCCAAGTATTGGGATGCAATTATGGTATTGTCTTAGATGGAGGAGCATGTAAGAGGAGAATTGTCAGTTCCCTGTATCTCAATCTCATTAATTTTTTCTTCAGAGAGATACTTAGAGTTGTATTAAAGAGGATGTTAAATACTGTATTTTTTCAGATTTAACAATTACTATTTATGCGTGATTACAAAAGAAGGAAAGGAATAGAAATCAGGACCTAAGGCCTGGTGTGTTTATTTTGGGAGGAAATGTAAATCATTTTTACTCTCTTTTGGGTTTGATTTGAAGGAAAGTGTGTTGTAGGGAAGAGGAGATCATAATAGGAAAACCTGAAAAGATTAGCTAGATTTTTTACCTGAGTAAGAACCAGTCAAAGAGATTAAGGAATCATACCAAATAGTCTATAGCATGTATGAGCTAGAAAATATTGAAATACCACTTTTTGTTTAAAAAATAATTTTCATAGGAAAAAGACCAACCAAGCATGTGGGTTGAGATAAGAACAGTTTCATAACTAAAATATAATAATAATAATAACAGTAGTAATGAAAATTTATATAGTTGTTGTGACCCAGGCAAAAGCTGATTACCACGTGGTCACTTGCTCACTGCTTCCCCCCAGCCTCCTTCCTGCCCCCAAATGAGAAAGAGAAGAGGGAGGAAAATGCAAAACCCTGTGGGTTGAGATAAGGAGAACTGAATGCAACAATGTTAAAGGAAAAGAAAAAAAAACACAACAGTAATAGCAATGAAACAATACACAAACCTAGTGGTATAGAATAAACCCAAGGAACAGTATTGCCCTGAGACAATCTGACCAACCACCAGAACCTGCACTTTGCCCAACCCTCCCCTGCTCTTATATAGCAGGCATGACATCAGTATGGTATTGACTCATCCACTGGCTGGTTTGGTTGCCTATCCTGGCTGTGGCCCCCTCCAAACTTCTGGTGAAAATTAGCTCTGTAGTTGCCAAACCCATGACAATAGCAAAAAGAGAAAGGAATAAAACCCAAGAAAAGACAAGTGATGCACAGTGCAGTTGCTCACCACCCATGGACCACTACCCAGCCTGTGCCTGAGCAGTGACTATCTACTCCCAGATAACCCTCTGCAATTTATACACTGAGCACGATGTGCTATGGAATATCCCTTTGACTAGTTCTGGTCAGCTGTTCTGGACATGCTCCCCCTGAGTTTCTTGTGAACCTGCTCCCTGGCAGAGCATGGGAAACTGAAAAAATCCTTAAATTAGGATAAGCACTACCCAGCAACAACTAAAACATCAGTGTGTTACCAACATTATTCTCATACTAAATCCAAAACATGGCACTGTACCAGCTACTAGGAAGAAAATTAACCGTCCCAGCTGAAACCAAGACAGTCTCACCACATAAAATGTGTGATCTTAACATATGATTTGAACAGACTCTTACACAAGAGTCTTGGTATAACCCTTTCTCTAGAGCTGCTTCTTCTCAGTGATTCCTAGATTTTGCTTCTGTCTAGAAAAGCCCTCCTCCAATAATTAGTTTTTTACTCCATTTCAGTCTTTTCACCTTTGGTCCTACTGATTGACAAAAAGAGGTTTTTGTTGTGCCTGATATTTCTACTTCATCTTTCTAGAAACTAGAATCTAAACCAGGCTTTAGAAATGTCACTTGGGCTCATATTCTTCTTGAAAAATGTTTAACAAGTAACTACTTTGTTATTTAGTCCCAAAACAGGAAAGAATGTCTGGCTTTTAAAAGGAAAATTACACTGGTTAATTCTAGTGCTAAAGTTGATTGAAGGCTTCTGGTTTTGCAAACATAAATCTTTATGTTTTTCTGAATACACGGAATGAAACATTAATTTGCAAATAGACTTTTGGTTTCTTACTTTAAACAAACTTTCTGCATAAACATGGCTTCTTTTTTGTCCTCTTTGACAACAGTCAAAGTCATTCACAAAAATGTCATTTCTTTAAACTGGCAAGTGTATTAAGAGTATCCAAAACAACAATAGTCAGACTAGCTGTATACCAACAAATCTAAAAGTGTAAAACTAGGTTAAGGTTTAAATTAGGTACAGCAGAGGAAAAAGCAATTAAAACAAACTTATTACCAGTTTCAGTGGTTTCCCCCATTGATCTCCCTCAACTTCCTCTGGTGGAACCTAATATACATTGAACAGGACTGAGCATGTAGCACTGGCTGATTTTTACAACTGCTTTTCAGCTGAAAAATCCTAAACCTTTTTAGAGTTATCAGAAAATCCTAAGAAAGCCTAGAGGAGCTGGAGGATCATGTCCTTGGATCAGAGGCTTTCATTTGCAGAGATGCTTGTGCCAGGAGCTAATTTTGAGACCTATTAAAAACTTAATGACTTGAGATTACATGAGCTACCAGTCCTGCTTTGTCATTTTTCTGTTCTAAAACTCTACAAAAAGGTTTTGCTTTGGCTTCTCCTTAGCTTATAGCTACTCCTTAATTCTGTGCATCCTTATTTCTTAATACTGCTCATTTTGATTTTCCTGATGCTCAAGCCTCATGTTTGGATCCTTCCAAATTTATAAGGACTTAAAAAGGTATTAGATAAATGAAAATAATCAGGGGCAAAGGAAGAGAATCTACCAATACCATTTCCACAAAGCAGTCACTTTATTTCTGCATGAAAATAGGGCCACTGCTGTAATATTTATAATTTCTGGTGAAAGCTTATGTCAAGGCATGTAGGTGCACATGGCAGTTGAAGAAATTGTTATACATGTTATGTAATGTTGCAGGTTTGGGTTTTGGTGTTGGGTTTTTTTTTTTTTGTTTTGTTTTGTTTTGGTTTCTTTGGTTTTTTTTAA